>JAKTXQ010000045.1:0-15969 GCA_030582995.1 Candida maltosa
AAGAATAATTTTTTTTTTTTTTTTTTTTTTGGTGTCTACGAAATTTTTTATTCAACAACAACTTTATGTACATATATAACAAATTGATATTACCATGAAATTTTTTTTTTTTCCTCTCTTTCTTAATCTTGCAAAAAATTTATTTTTTTCTTTCTTTCTTCTTTGAACATAATTTTATATTACAACACACACATACATAATGAAAGGATTAATTTTAGTCGGTGGTTATGGTACTAGATTGAGACCATTAACTTTAACTTTACCAAAACCATTGGTTGAATTTGGTAACAGACCAATGATTTTACATCAAATTGAAGCTTTAGCTGCCGCTGGTGTCACAGATATTGTCTTGGCTGTGAACTATCGTCCAGAAGTTATGGTTTCTACTTTAAAGAAATATGAAGAAGAATATGGTGTGTCAATTACTTTCTCCGTTGAAGAAGAACCATTGGGTACCGCTGGTCCATTGAAATTGGCTGAAAAAGTTTTGAAAAAAGATAACAGTCCATTCTTTGTTTTAAATTCTGATGTCATTTGTGATTATCCTTTCAAAGAATTGGCCGACTTCCACAAAGCTCATGGTGGTGCTGGTACTATCGTTGCTACCAAAGTTGATGAACCTTCTAAATATGGTGTTATTGTCCATGACAGAGATACTCCAAACTTGATTGATAGATTTGTTGAAAAACCAGTTGAATTTGTTGGTAACAGAATCAATGCCGGTTTATATATTTTGAACCCATCAGTTATTGACTTGATTGAAATGAGACCAACTTCTATTGAAAAAGAAACATTCCCAATTTTGGTTGAACAAAAACAATTATACTCCTTTGATTTAGAAGGTTACTGGATGGATGTCGGTCAACCAAAAGATTTCCTTTCAGGTACTTGTTTGTATTTAACTTCATTGACCAAAAAACACCCAGAAAAATTATGTAAAGAAAAATTTGTTCATGGCGGTAACGTGTTGATCGATCCAACTGCTAAAATCCATCCTTCAGCTTTAATTGGTCCAAATGTTACCATTGGTCCAAATGTTGTTGTTGGTGAAGGTGCTAGAATTCAAAGATCCGTCTTATTGGCTAATTCTGAAGTTAAAGACCACGCTTGGGTCAAATCTACCATTGTTGGTTGGAACTCTAGAATCGGTAAATGGGCTAGAACCGAAGGTGTCACTGTTTTGGGTGACGATGTTGAAGTTAAAAACGAAATTTACGTTAATGGTGCTAAAGTTTTACCTCACAAATCCATTTCAACCAATGTTGAAAAAGAATCTATTATTATGTAAGAGAATAATATTTATAAACTCCATAAATACAAAATAACATATACATATATTAAAGACTTGATCATAAATCAATAAATCCTTTTACACAACTTTGTCTTAATGATTCAGATAAAGGTTTTGGACCTGAAAGATACTGTAAGAACAATTGTCTACTAATCAATGGCGATTCAACGACACCCATCTTGTAGAATTCTTTACCAGGGTGGTCATAGCTTACTGACAATTTCCCTCCATCGATTATTTCTAAATATAACAAGTGGTTTTTAGGGACAGAACCTTTTCTAGAAAAGGCTTTTCTTAACTGATCCAACCCAGGTGCCAATTCCTCTTTTATTTCTTTACTCTTTGGATGTGCCAAAATTGATTTAATCAAACCATCTTTCAAGTGATTAAAGTCGGTATTTCTAACCGGTGATAATCGAACTAAAAATTTAACATCGTTATCCAATAATTTTTCCACCACTTGCACCGATTGAACTGGGTCTT
This sequence comes from Candida maltosa, assembly GCA_030582995.1. NCBI lineage: Eukaryota > Fungi > Ascomycota > Pichiomycetes > Serinales > Debaryomycetaceae > Candida > Candida maltosa. Next base: position 1,775 of record JAKTXQ010000045.1, read on the forward strand.
CGATTTGTCCTGATAATGACGTCAATATCTTTGACGCTTTAGGAATATCTTTTTCAGCGATGTATAAGCCAACACCGTATACTTTAAATGAAACAAATGTTACTGATCTCATACCATGACCTAACAATTTAAAATCATTTTCAAAGTGAGTTGATTTTTTAATTTCAGCTGGGAATGGTGTTAAGGAAGAATCAACAACAATTTGATTAACCTCCAGAAATATCTGTGGTTGAAATAAGGGGGTGACAAAAAGTGCCGTCAAAGCTAGAGCTGGGCGTGAATACCGTAAATACCTGAACATATTGTGGTTGTAGTTACTTTCTTGTACTTTTTTTTTTTTTTTTGCACAGTTTTCTTCAACAACTTTATACTGTAAGAATTATTTTTTTCTGTTCCGCTATTCATTTCGTTTTCTCGGGGGGTTTTTTTTAACTTAATAATTTTCTTATTTCCGAGTGATTGGGGAAGTTATATATTATATAATATTTACAATATCTTTACTTACGGCTTCATTGCTAGTCAATGTTAACCCAGCAGCTAATTGGGCTTTATAAATTGATTCCCATTTTGCCCATACTTGTTCAACAGATTCGATTTCGTGATCGAGCCAATTTGTTTCGGAAAGTTTGGCTGCAAGATAACCAACAAATGTATCCCCAGCACCCGTGACACTAACAATTGACAAGTTTTCATTTTCGGATGGTATTGGGAAATACTCTACCACCACTCCCATGCTTCCATTGCCATGCTTCATGCCTGAGCTCCTGATACTGTATTTAGGTTTGTATATGGACGTGGTTGGTATTGATCTGTAATCGTCCACAGTAGAGCATAAGCTTACCAATAAAACCCCCTCTTTACCCAACTTGACCAAAATATTTTGGAAATAGGGGAGCAATTGGAAACATTGCTGGAAAACGCCTTTCTGATATAATTTCTTGTCTAATTTGTCTCTGATTTGGTCAGCTTTTAGAGAGTCCAAAACCGCAAACCAATCATCATCAAACTTGTCTTTGAATGATTCATGTATAGATGAAAGCTCTTCAACAGTAGGTGTTATCAATTTAACTTGGTTATTGGGGAACACTCCCAAGTTCATTTGTCCAAGTCTTCGTGCCTTCACGTGTGATGTAGGCTCAATGATGTTATAATAGTTATTAGCTAACGCTTTTGAAACAGTTTTAGGAGATAAATTACAATCATAAACCGCGATCTTAGCCTTATCACTAATATTGAAATCCTGTTCAATGATCGACATGTCTGCACATGCTACTAACAAGCCACCATTTTGGTCGAGGGTACAATTATATTGGGCAGTACGACCATCACTTACTTCGACTTCTGGAACTTCTGTGGAGATCACTTTACCAGCGTAATCATTCCCTACTCTCGAAATGAACTTTGTTGATTCACAAACGTATTTGCTCGCTTTAGCGATGTTATATCCAACGCCTCCAATTGAACTTGTTATTTCCCCAATATTAGAATCATGTAATTTGCTGTCTGCTGAAAGCTTAGCGGTTGTATCTAGTGCTATACTACCAGCAACCAACACTGATGGGATAGTCAGTATTTCTGGTTGTAATTCCTCTGAAGATGTCAATTCCTCTGAAGATGTTAATTCCTCTGAAGATGTCAATTCCTCTGAAGATGTCAATTCCTGTGAAGATGTCAATTCCTAAAGTAAAAAAAAAAAGGAAAAAGAAAACAATGTTAGTAAGGAGTTCAATTAATTTTCATTTCATTCAATTATTACTTACTAAAATACTCAATTCTTTGGCTATTTTTGCCGCGGCAATGGCATTATTTTTGACCAAACTGATATTACAATCCACCGATTTACCTTTGGTAACAGAAGCTATCTCACTCAACAAAAATGGTGTTAATTCTTTACCTTTAATTCCTAAGTTGGCAGCTTTATTATTTGCCTCGTCGATAATCTGGGATATGAATACACTATCCAATGCAGTTTCTTTTGGTGGTGGAATACAAAATACATTACCAGAATTAACCATTAAACCTTGGTTATAAATAATCCTAGCCGCTTCAGCAAAGGTATTAAACCCGTAAGGAGAAAGCACCCCTGATTCTCGACAATAAAATCCTGGGATTTCCAATCCACGTTTCTTGTCTTCATTATAAGTTCCCACAAATACCCCTTGAGTTTCCAAATATTCCATGGTTAAACCAATGTCAAGAATAGATTTGGGACCAGCACACACCACGCTAACCGGAGTTTTCCCCAATTCGGTTAAATCTGCAGATATGTCCATTGTATGTGAAGCGCCACGGTGAACACCACCAAGTCCTCCAGTTGCAAACACTTTAATACCTGCTAGATGTGATAAGATCATTGTCAGGGCAATTGTAGTTCCACCATTTAATTTATTTGCCATAACGTATCCTATATCACGTCTTGAAACTTTCACGGCATTGGTCAATTGTTCAAAATCGTTCATCCCCACAATTGGCTCACCATTAATAAACCCACACGTTGCTGGAACAACCCCGTTATCTCGTAAAGTTTGTTCGACTTCTTTGGCCATTTGAATATTTCGAGGATATGGTAATCCATGAGTGATGATTGTCGATTCTAGAGCGACAACGGGCTTTTTGGAATGGATAGCCTCTTTTACTTCTTGAGAAATACGTAATAATGGTCGTTTCATGGTTATCGAAGTGAAGAAAGAAAAAGGGTGGAAAAAAAAACCAAAAAAAAAAATAGATGATCATCTCTAATACAATATACTTTATGAATCAATTATTCGACACATCTCATCCACCAAGTTATTATACTGGAATTCTAAAAAATATCGACAGATCTCCGTCTTATGAACTTGTGAAAGCACTATCGTACCATGCGGATCCCAATCTCCAATGGTGTTCTTCGGAAAATGCCCAAGTGGTCAACTCCATCCTTGATAGTTTTGATTACCATCCCTTCATTCCGCAATTGATCCATCAATTTAAAGAAACACTGAAAAGAATAATAAAAAGAACCGGTCTAAATACTGTGATATCATCTGAACCAGATAATTTAGTTCTTCTTTCACAAGCTTGGTTCTTGATAGATTATGGATATAATGAAGAGGTGAATGTCTTGGCAACGTTACTGGTGATTGATTTTTTAAGCCAGAGCATTCCGAGCAAGATCCAGGCTTTTAAATTGTTGGATCATCTACCCCAATTGAATGAATCATTAATGAAAGATCTAAAAAAAGCAATCAAGAGTTGCCTTGTACATGTCCCGCCAATTACTCCATTCGAACAATCACTAGATTTACTCACACATGCATATTCGTGGATATACAAATTGAACGTGTCCAATATTGATAATATCGAGACAATTTCTACCATTTTGTCCACCTTGAATAGTTCTCCAATCCAATATTTTCTACTTGAACAATTATCCAAATTTGTCACTAGACTTGGTATTGATGTGTTTATAAGCACCTCGAAAATATTTTACACCTTGAACCAATTGATTATCAGTATAGATTCTCGGACTGAAAATATTGTATTGGCATTAAAAATCGAACAAGATATAATTGACTTAAATCACGAGTTTCTTCTAACATATACGTACGATTTCATCGGGGCATGGTCGATTGTACTGAAACGGGGGAATCCTACAATACAAACACAACTTTCACAAAACGTTAGCTCTTTAAAGAAGCTAGCTAAAGATGAGCATGAGATTAGTGAACTATGTACATATATAGTATTATAAAAAAAAAATTATCGATAGGTTTGGGATTTTTAACGGCCTTGCAAAGCTTCGACAACTTTAATGTTTGTATCTAAGAATCTATTCAAACAGTTTTTGAGACATGCTTCTTCTTGTCCATCTAATGTGGCTGAAGTTATTGGTCTATCTTTATTACATTTTTTGAAACACATATCGGTGAAACTATGGATCGACAGTTGGACTTTAGATTTGGATTGTTCGGATTCTACGAACTGCATGATTTCTTTTCTTGAAACTTCATCGAGACTCAGGATGGCGCTTGTGGATATAGATGACATGGTTTTGGTTTTTCCAATATGTAATATAAATCAATGAAAAAAATAGAAAATAAAAAATTTTTTTTTTTTTTTGTTCTATAGATTTCCTGTGTCTTTTTTCTTTGTAGGACAAACCTTGTTTTTCTAAAAATACCATCAACACAACGCCATGTCCCTTCGACAAAAAATAGAACAACTTAAAGACGACGATCCATTAGCCAGTGCATACGTCAGCTCGTTAAAGAAAGATATTGCCCGAGTGGAACAATTTTCAAAAGAATGTGACAAAGTGATTGCTAGTCTAGAGGATTCACCGTCGATAGAAAAACAAATTCTTGCATTGTATGATGCATATGGCAAAGTGCCCTATTCTCCAGATAAAAACGATACGATAGGCACAGCTGCCACTTCACTTGTACTTGATGAAATGATTGCGAGATATAAGAATGGAACTAGTTCAACGCCGGCTGATTATTCGGAGTTTGTTACCAAACTTCAAGCCGATAAGGAAGAGAAACAGATGATGATTGATACATTGATTGAGAAATTGGAATCGGAGTTTGAGTCACCACTTGATGAGAAATATGAAGAAGCTGTTCAATTGGAAAAACTATTGAAGTCGTTTATTAAGACATTAAATACAGATTACGAAGAACCAACGGTGAGGTGATAATTATTTGAGTATTATCGATAAAAACCACAAGATCCCAAATAATGCAAACAACGTGTGTTAGCTTGATGTCACTTAAAACTTCTTGAACCCACGTTTATACCATAGTCTCCAGGACGTAAGTACCAATACACAACTAACGAGTAAACATGATGCAGTTAAATAGAAATAACGCAGTAAACAATCAGCACACGCATCTGCATTTTTCCCATAGATCATGGAAAATACAATTGAACCAGTTGCAGGCGCCACCATAAATGATCCCCATGTAGATCCCATGATATCGATCCCCCAGATTGATGCCACGATAGTTGGATAAATGGTAAACATACCTCCATAAGCAGCACCGTTTAGAATCGCCGAATTTTGGGATAATTGACCTAAAATACCCACGATAATCACAGATATCAAAATCCAGACACGGCAGATGTACTTGGAAGCGTAATCAGATAAACCACCCAACACCAAACGAGTTATGGTAGATGACGCAGCCATGAGACTCACTTGGTCAGATAAGTTAGCTCTATTGGTGTGTTTCAAAATCGAACTCAAATTATTTTGGTAACTTTCCATTGGTCCAATGTTCAAGATCAACGAAACGAGTAAGATCCATGCCGATGGGTCTTTAAGAAACTTGATGAATCTTTGGTGATGATTAGGTGGTTCCAATGACCGTGATGGTGTGAGTTCAAGTAATACTGACTCTTCATCCAAAATCCGTTCTTCTTCTTGTTCATCAATAATGTTGAACAACAATTCCAGCTCGACAATGACAATCGAACTTGATACAAAACTAGCAATGCCAACAAACAAGTAAAGCCATCCGAAAAACAGGAAGACAGTTTTCAAGTCCAAATATCCTCCTGAATGGAAATATGGGAATTTCAACAATTGCGCTCCAAGTAACGCTGATAAGCCATAACAAGTAATTGGTAATGAAATGGCAAGCCCTTTACGGTCCGGATATATTCTTGCACAGGTAATGAGACTCGAGAAATATAATGACGATGTAGCCAATCCGATTAAACAAAACGTCGCACAGTACCCGTAGATTGACGTCACGTTGGCTTTAACCAAATAACTATTGACAAAGTAACTGGGACAAAAGAACCAAATCAGGAAAAGTGACAACAATGCAGGACCATATACATCGGCAAGATAGCCAAGTACAGGCAAGCAGAAATACATGCCTAGAGCGGATAATGATGCTATGAGGTTGATTTGGAAATATGACATCCCGAGAAGTTCATGGAATGATGCGGTGTATAATGTGAATAATAAAATAGACCCTGCCACAAGACAGGATATAAGGGAAACCACAAAAGCCAGGAATTTGAGGTTGGTCAAGGATACATGTTGAGCTAGGTATTTCTTGATTGAATGAGAAACATAGTAGAGGTGTTTATGCATAATATTAGCTGAATGAAATGTGAACAGAAAATGAGTCAATGGTTTTTCCGTTCAGATAATTTTTTTTTTTTCGTTTCAGCAACCGTTGGATGAACGGGAAAAAAAAATAATATGCAACCATGGATAGAAGTTGTGTGGGGAGAAAAGATACATTACAAATGAATTAATAAGTTTACGATATCAAAAAAAAAAAAAATTAAATACAATACTATTACATAAACATATCCTATAAATAACGTAATTATAAATTAAATATTAAATCTTCTTCAGTATACTCTTCCAATCGGATAGCATCTAGATAATCATCAACATAAAGCAATGCATTTGGGTGATAATTTCGGTTTATAGTCGTTACAAACAAGGCATTGGAAACCAACTCAAAATGGGTTATGCAACCAGAATTAGATGTGAACATCCGACTATTATTCAACTTTTCTAGTTCATCATCTTCATTATATTCAGTATCTTTAAGCATCGATTTCCCATCTCTATCTTTATATATCTGATCAATGAATTCCGATAGGTTGTGGATGTTTTTCGTTCGATGAATCTTATGATTTGCTGTGTCGATAGTATAATGGGAAGATGATGGCGAAGATGCAGCAGAAGAAGACATGAGATCATTGTCGGAATCCACATAAACAATTGACGTTTCATCAAAAATAGAATCAATATGAGATACAAACGTTTGAGGACTTGTATCATCAAAGCAACCATCCAACATGGTAGAGTATCTTTTTTTATTAGTAGTGTGAGTGGAATCGTTGGTTCTCATTTTGGATAAAGTTGGAGCACTTTTCCTTGTTTTTAATGTATGATGAGTATTTTCTTTATTATTATCAACATCATTAACATCATCATCATTAATAGGATAATCTTCGAAATCTAGTGGTGTCAGTGAATTCAAGTTGAGGTTGAATGAAGATAAAGCCGAACTTAATGGACGCGTACCACGCTTTTTATGACGAGAGATATCTTTATCTGATAGTTTTAATTTTAAGGATTTAAAAAAACCTGAAGCAGATGATGATGAAGTTGTTTTGGTAGTATTCAAGTAGTTTATACTTTGGCTGCGTAACATTTAGTTAGTTAATAGTTGAGTGGTTGTGGTGGGTGGGGAAGAATTAGCGAAAGACAATAGATGTAATAAAAAAGAATGATAAATAAATTAAACTGTCAAAAAAAAAAGCAAAAAGAAGAAATGTTAATGTTTTTTTAGGAATCTTGTGTTAGATTTATATGTGTAATGTAAAAGATGAATTGAATTGAATGAAAAGATGAAATTCAAAATAAGGAAAGATTATTTCTGAAAGGAGTTAAATTTTTTAGTTTTTAGTCGTGCAAGTTTATGCGTGAAATTTTTTTTAGTTTCTATTTTTTCTTTTCTTTAATTGTGTGTGGGTTTTGAATTGAAAGTACAATAAAAAAAAAATAACGCGAATTTGGAGAAAACATAAACAAACGAATAAATTTTTTTTTTTTTGGTGTTTTATTCTTTCATCTTCATCTTCTATCAATTTATAAATATTTTTATTTTTTTTATTAAATTGTTTCATAAAAATTTAATAAACGTCATGCAATTGATAATGTTAGTCTCTCATTCCCATATCATTTATTATAAACACTAAAGAGTACCCTTTCAGTAGTTTCTTTTTTCTTTTTTTTTTTGTATGTGTTTATTTTAGATCAGCGATATTGGAGAAGATCGACGCAATGTCAAGCAATAATAATAAAAAAAAACAGGAAGAATCTAAAATTCCCCATCGGTAATCCGATATTTCTTCAAACGTTTATTTTACCTATCATAATTATACGACATTTAAGAAATGAACTAACTTTTTTTGTTTTTTCATTTTTGAATAATGCTGGTTGTTGTTGTTTTGGAACAAAATTATTTTTTATTTTTTTCCTATAATATATTTTGATAAGTATGTAAATTGTAAAGACCCTCACTTGTTTCAGATATGCTCACTTTACTACACTCATCTTTTGACTCAAAAAACCTCATACATTCGGTCTTTATATATATATGTTTCCGTTTAATATTTACACGATATATCTATCTCTACTGTTCTTTCCAAAAAGTATACTTATTGTCTTCATCTATCACATATTCATCGTTATATTCCTTTCCAGGGATAAAATTATTCACTCTCTTATAATCATCCTCTTTCCCTTTAACCTCAGTGTTTGCAGGAATCAACTGACTATGAAATGGTGTAGATACATCAAATGGTTGTGGTTTAGCTTTCGAATCTTCGGTTTTTCTGACAAGTGGATTTCTAAGACAATTAATGATTGGTTGACGAATGATGGATCTTATACCGGGATGCAAATAAACCTTAATCAACTCATTAGTTTCTTTTGCCCCGACCGGAGTAATGACAACATATCCGATATCTTCCAAGACTAAATCTATTGAGCCATAAAAGGGAGGAATAATAAATCTATTATAATCGGCTAACTTTCCTGCATCTTTGACCAAAAAATATTTATCCAATGCCCGTGGGATATTCCCAACTAGTGATTCAACTTTTTGGATACTGCTAAACTTGTATTGATCCAAACTTGTAACATTCTTGAATTGATATAATGCATTAGCCGGAAACTCAATAAACCCAACCCCGCCAAGTGACAACACTTGTGGACCTTTAATCGAATGATATCTTGAATCATCAGCACCTTTTTTATCAGTATACACCCCTTTAATCAACGTCGACAATTCTTTATTGTCCAACAATTTGTAAAAATTTTTCGCTTTAGGGTTTGGAGTGAAACCAGGGACGTCATGGATCTGTTTGAATCCTTCGAGATCAATAGGGATGATTTCACGGGTATACCCTGGAACATGCGACGTACCTGGTCCAACATTCGCATTAAACCTATCCATTAATTTCTTTTTCGCTTTCAATTGATACGGGATTCGGATATCACCGGTGTTGATTTTCTGTTTAAACATTAAACTCTTGACAAGGGTTGATTTCCCGGAATTGGCATTCCCGATAATATACGCGCCGGTAGGGATGAAATTGTACAAAAGATCCATTTTCCATGATTCTTTACCTGATGCAAGGAAGATGTTTTCCGGAGGAACGTTATATCTCAGTTTTAAATAACGAACTAAGAATTTACGCATGTGGTTGTATCTTGATTGTGCTGATTTATGGAACAATCGATCAGTTTTACTCATGATGAAGTATAAATTCGATGGATCTCTGAAACGGAATATTTCTGGGTTTAAACCTAATGGGAAATCAGGACCACTGATTAAGTAAACTAATGGTGCATCAGATGGGATTTTGGAGATGACTTCGGATAATTCAGATACGGGGAATTCATTAGATAAGACATTGAATTCGGATTGATATTGAGCACTACGACATCTGATACATGTCATGTTTTCCAAACGCTGACGTGGGGAGACAGTAGGGGTTTCCTCTTGTGTTGATGGTTCTGCATCTTCCTCCATTTGTTGTGGCTGTTTTGCTTGTCGTTGTTGTCGTTCACGAGAAACGTTAAAATTATTCAGTGTCAACAACGATCTATCATCCTGACTTAAATTTTTAACTAACTCATCGTATTTCTTATTTAATAATTGTTTCGGATTTGGTGGTTTTACTTCGGTGGAAGGAAGTCTGAAAAATCCTGGTTTGGTACTATCTGTGTCTTGTAGTTGAATCCCACAAGATCGACAATTTATATTATGTAGTGAAAAAAGTGTAGATCTTGTAGATATATGTCGTGTGAAAAGTCTAGTTGGTTGTTGTAATAATCTACCTATCATTTGTATTTGATGTTTAAAATGGAGATGGAAGTGAAATTGAAGAGAGAAGAGATTTTTTTTTTCACTCAGGTTTTGATAAAGATTACATGCAGGTCATCTTTACGGAGAAGGCAAAAATTATTTTCTACAAAAATAAGTGATAAAACTATCAACCACGACGAAAAGAGGTAATAGTTACTATATTATCATCCATATCAACATCGATGTAGAAAATGACGTGTGTTTTGATTTTTTATGTTCACGTGATCTCATTCGGATGTTGTCGTCTTTTTTTTTTGTTTTCTTTTTCATGTGCGAAAGTGAATCAAATTTGCGATGACGTAAAACAATAGAACCAAAAAAAAAAAAAAAATGATTGATGCAGAATATTTTTAAATTATTTTTTTTTTTTTGAGGGGAGCAAAAAATAAAACTATCACAATAACAAACAAACAGTGATGCAAAATCGGAACACCAGGTCGCCAGAGAAACGAGAGATCATGATTGGTGGTTAGGTAATACTTGTATTTATAATTAAGGTTTTATCATGTTGAAATTTGTTAATTGTGGTTGTTTTTTTTTTTTTTTTTTTTTGGGGTAAAACTTTTTATTAAAAAAATTGGCAATCAAACCGAAGCAAAAAAAAATTTATTTTTCTTCTTCGGGTTTAAAAAATAAAACAATACACATTACACAAACTTAAAAATACGAAATGCAATGCACAAAATGTTAAGTAGCTGCAAATCAACTTAAAAGGTCTAAATCGTGACGCCTAGTTTTTTTTTGATTGATTGATTTACAGTTACAGTTACTAATTTCTATTATAGGAAACTAAAAATTTTTTTATTATTCTGACCTGATGTTTGGTTTTTGTCAAACTCCTATTTTTTTTTTTCAATCAAGCCTAAACGTTTTAATTTCAACACACAAAAAACTTATAGATTTACTGTTGTTGTTTTGATAAATTTCATATGTACGTGTATAAAAGACAATCAAATAATCTCCAATACATCCCCAGCGTAATTTTACCTTTCTTTTTTTTTTTCTTGCTGTTTCTTTTTTATTTCTTTTACTCTACTGTGCAGGGGCAATTTTTAATTAACCTTTAACAAAAAAAAACAAATGACTATCACGAAATCAGATTAGTAAATTTGACAATAACGTTTTGTATGTATAAATACTTTTCTTTTCTTTTTATTGTTTGACTCAAATTAGAATAGAAAATAATAAAAATTACCTTTATTAGTCATTAAAAATAGAAGAAAACTAAATTTAGATTAATTAAGAAAAAAAAAAATCAACAACGAACAAACCAACAACAAGACAAAGTGACGAACTTCTTGGTGAAAATTCCAACTTGAGATTCTTTACTCTTCCAATTTCAAATTCTCCTTTTTCTTTTTTCTTTTTATTGCAAGCGGAAATTGTTTGTTTTATTTTAGAGGATACATATGCACAACATGTTGTCGAGCAAAGAAAGGAAGAGAAAAAAGCAACAATAGACCTAAACCTACATCAAAAAAAAGAAAGTGAACGGAGAAGCGTAAAAAAAAAAAAAATTAATTTTGTTCAGTTTTAACGGTAGATGCATTAGAATTGTTTCATTCATTAATTTATTTTAATAATTGCTATTCCGAGAGATGATTATTCACTGTGCATACACAATGTACATGAAATGAAATAAATTAAACACACACAAACAATTATATCCTGCATTGCAAGAAACCAGTATGTATGTATGTGCGTTGAATTTGAAATTTCCGTTAGTTCCCAATTTCCGGCTAATTCATTTATCCCGCAATATGATTCGAGAAACCGAAAAAAAAAAAAATTATTACACCCCTTGAAGGAATTAGACAACGCAAACTAAAAAAAAAAAAAATAAATTAAATTTCATTTGAGAGATCACACCCCCCATATTATTTTATAAACAACACCACCAAAAAAAAAATTCAATTTTTTTTCCTAAATAGATGAAACATAATAATTAAAACTAAGATACGAAACAATGAACAAATATTTTATTTTTCTTCTTCTCCCCCCGTCAACCCCAGCATACAACAACAAACATTTAATAATAATAATATCAACAATAAATGTGTGTTGGTTGGTAGGAGCGTAAAAACGAAACAAAACTAAAAAAACCCAGGAGTGGTGATCATTATGTAATATTCAACAATTAGCCGATTTGTACCTTCTTCTTCTTCACCATACATGCATAATGCTATTTATTAGTTTGTATGTACATGGAGTAGTTTATGTAACTTTTTTTATTTTTTAAGAAACAAAGAGAAAAAAATTAAATGCACAATCAGGCAGATATGCACAGATTTTTTCTAGTAACGAAGTCAATAATAGGCTGTAAAAAGAGAGAAAAAGAGAGAACACAAACTGATTAATAAAAGTATACAAACCATTTTCTTTTGTTCGTATCGTTACAATTGGTCAAATAGAAAAAGGAAATGTACAAACATCAGGTTAAACATTACTAAATTTGTGATCACAACTTAAACAGATAAAAAAAAGCTATTCATGGAGTAAAAAATCACCAAATTTAACTTTGCCACAAAAGAATTGTTACAAAATATCATCATCAGAAGAAAAAAAAAACAACAACAACATGGAATAAATAATAATAATAATAATAATTACTAATTGCATATTATTATAATATTTTAACTATCCTTTCCTTTTTTTTTATTTCTTCTATAATACTGATAACGGTTGATTTTTTTTTTTTTTGTTTATACCGTTTAACTGAAAAAAGTAAACAAAACCCCAAAAAAAACTTCTCGAAGTAACTCAAAACAACAGAAAGTGAGACAAGCGGATAAGCTTGATAATATGGGCAGTGCTTATATTTCGTGTAATTAAAAACAATTTTTAGTCTAACCTTTTTGGGTGTATTTGGGTTTTTCAGTGGTTGGTATAAAAAAATCAAGGGAATCACAAACTATTTTTTATCTATTTTAAAGAAGGAAAGAAGTAGAAGTCACCAAATATAAAATCAAAAAAAATATTGTAATTAATTATAATAATATAATAATTAGTGTCCAATAAGCAAATAAATAAATAAATAAATGTGTAACTCGATAAATAATAGTAGAATCTCGGATAAACCCATTTGTGTAATTAGATACGAATTTTTTTTTTCTTTTCCCTCGTTTTGCTAAACAGAATTATTTTTCCGAATGATTTGTGATCAGTTACGTAAACTCCGTGTAAATTCATATTTCTTTCCATATTTCCTTTTTCTTGACATCCATTCTTGGAATCACGTGAATTGTATATATGTATATTCTTTTCCAAACGGGGGTTAGGAAATAACAAAAAAGCAAATGTAGTAAATTACAGACAAAAAAAAAAGAAAAAAAAACACTTCGATGGAATTGACTTAACTTTTTTAGACAAAGGTTAAAAAAAAAAGTCTAAAATAATATTATTATTTTTATTCCTTGTTTTCTGTTCCAGATGCAAAATAATGCAGTAACGCTTTTAACTCAAGAACACGGACAAGAGAGAAATAATAATCACACACAATTATCTATGTAAGTAAATAATAATTATTTGATTGATTGATAGTTTAGGTTTTAGAAAATTAGTTACAAACACAAAAACTAAACTTAAAAAAAAAGAAATATTACCCATGTTTTAACTTTTACACTTTAAAACAAACAAGTATCATTCTCCTTGTTATGTATACTGATAGTTAATCTTAAGAATATGTGAAACATTTGAGCACGTGACTCTCCAGAAGATTTTTTTTTTTTTTTTACTTTCTTATTGTCGTTGTTACACATAAATATTCGGCACATGTACTTATATTGTAGGCTTGTATTTCATTTTATTATTATTTCTAATTTTAAATTGTTCATACTAACCCCCTTTTCTGTTAAAATATTATTTATTCTGTTGATCTATAATAATAATATAAATCTCTAATGTAATATATATATATTATGAAGAATCAAACATAATTTTTTTTAGTTCTACTTGATGTGATGTATTTAGTTGGTTTTGTTAGTTTTATCGGAGATTACAATCATTTCCATCAAAATTAAACTTTATGTGTTAGATACCACAAAATCCAGTTACTCTTTGTTATGTATAATGGATTAAAGCTTAAATTATATATGTACAATGAGTTAAAGTTAAAAAATTTTAAATTCTAAAATTATTATATTTGAAAGAACAATTAAAAATATTACATTTATAATTACACAAAACGCACAATCTAAAAAAATAAAATAATAAATTAGAGAAAAAAAATTCTTTTTCCAACAAAATAAAAAAAAATAAAAATAAAATATTTAACAAAAAAAAAAAAAAAAAAAAAAAACAAACACA
>JAKTXQ010000045.1:16000-53177 GCA_030582995.1 Candida maltosa
AAAAATAAAAAAAAAAAAATTTTTTTCCCAAAAAAAAAAAAAAAAAAAAAAAAAAAAAATTAAAAAAAAAAAAAAAAAAAAAAAAAAAAACACCCCCATTTCCCATGCAAAAAAAAAAAAAACAGAACCCAAAAGGAAGAACAACACCAAAAAAAAAATCAAAAAAATTCCAACATCTTTTTTTCCTTCTTCTTCTTCTTTTCATCATCATCATCATTAATTTTTGTTCAGTTAACTTATCAACTAACTTATATTTTTTTTATCATCCAACAGTATCTAACTTTTTCTTTTTTTGTAACACCCGCCCCTCCCCTCCGTCTGTGTTTCCTACCCCCCCTCCTCCTAAGTAACACTTTTTACTTTTTTTTTTATCATCGTCCGTCGTATTAACACACACACAACTCAGATGGCTAATACTCCTTCAATGACTAAATCTCCCGTATTAAATATCAACAATTATGACGTTGCTGCAATAGAAACTTGGATCAAATGTGGTGAATGCGCAACTACCTTGGGTTTAATTGTTCCTGCCATAAAATCTTTTGAAACCGCCGTCAATAGAGATCCTTCAAACGCAACCGCTTTAATTGGCTTGAGTTCTTCTTTAAGATTAAATGATATCAGTATTAATGAAACAATTGGTTCACAATCAGCAATTGAAAAATTAAATAAATCCATTGAATCATTCCCAAATTTATTAAAAGATGCCAATATTTTCAAAGAATTATCCGAATGTTATCTATTAGTCGGATTAAACGATCAAGCATATCAAGCCATACAATCAGCTATCCAATTAGCTCCTCAAGATGCTTCCTTATGGTTATTAAGCGCCCAAACACTAATCAGAGCTGGCGCTAGAAGTCATGCTACCGGAACTATAGCTCATTGTTTATCCCTTTTACCCGATGGTAAATTATCTCCTAATGACATAGAAACGGCTAGAGCTGCTCATGCCGAATTGGCGGCTATTTCCGCAGCTGATGGTAATATTGAACTTTCAATCAAAGAATTAAGAGCTACTTTAGAATTGCCTCCACCTCCATTATCAAGAATTGACGAATATGTCGCTTTGGTGTGTGCTTTATCTACCGCATTGGAAAGAGATAATGATATAAATGGTGCCATTAAAGCATGCGAGGATGGTGAAATGGTTGTTGGAAATTCTCCTCGAATTCTAATGACTCATGCTTATTTGTTATTATATTCTAAAAATGGCGCTGAATTGGCCATTAATCTATTAAGTAAAGTGGTTAATTTGGAAAATGAAAGTGCTACACAAGAAGGTTCAGATTTTTTGCCATGGTATCTTTTAGGTAAAGCTTATTCATTTATAGATCCAAGAGCTGCTTATGATTGTTATCAAGTGGCTTTGAGATGTGCCTCGAATTGTTCGATTATCTGGCTTGCGGTTGGTAAATTGTATTTGGAATTGAAACAATTGAAAGATGCTTTAGAAGCGTATTCCCAAGCTTTGAAACTACAAATTGGTGAAGGTTCCCACGGTACCGCCACTGCCTGGGATGGATTAAGTTGTGTTTATGAAAGATGTGAAGATCAATTGATGGATGCTTCCGATGCTTGTAGTAGAGCTGCTGTTTGTTTTAAAGCCATTGGTGATATTAAAAATAGTCAGTTTTTCGAAGAACGAGCCAATGCTTTGATTAAAGCTTCCAAAAAAGAAGGTCCAATGTTGGAATTACGTGAACCACCGGATGTTCCAACATTCTTAATCAGAGAATTAGTGGCGTTAGCTCCAAATGAAAGAATATCATATACCCAACAACAACAACAAGTCCAACAACAAGCTCAACAACAAGCTCAACAACAACAAATGCAACAACAGCAACAACAACAAGCACAACAACAACAGCAACAACTCCAGTCTCGATCACATCAAGCAAGCGCTCGAAATAGTCCTCAAGTTCAAATGCAAACACCCCACCAACCACCACAATATCAAGGTCCACCACCTCCACCACCAGGTGCTTTACAACAACAACAACCACAACCACAGTATATGTATCCAGTTCAAAAGAATTCTCCACATCCTCCACAATTGGCAACCCCACAAGTGAATGCGTGGTCACCACCTCCTCCTCCTCAACAACAACAACAACAACCACCACCACCTCAACAGCAGCAGCAACAACAACCACCACCACCTCAATCACAACCACAAGGTCAACAACCTCCACAAAGACAACCACAACAACAGCAACAGCAACAGCCACCACTTCCCCCACCTCAACCTCAAGGACAGCCAATGCAACAACAATATTTCTACCCACCACCACCACCTCCAATTCAAGGCCAACCACAGCCACAACAAAATGGCGGACCTCACCGTTCTCCAATGAACCCGCCACAAATGATGCCTGCTGGACCTTACCCAGTGGGTCCTGGAGGTCCAAACAACGTCCCACCAGGATATTATGGATATGTACCTATTCCAGGGGGAGTTCAGAACCCCCAATATTCTTCACCAACCTGGAGAAGATAAAAAAAAAATGATTGCTTTACTCTCTTCTCTTCCTTTTTTTTTTCAATTTTAATTTATATTTATGGGTCTGTACTTTATTTATTAGTTATGTATTGTGGGTTTGTATATTTATTCTTTAATAAAGTCTATAAAATTGTGCCAACAGCCAACATATAATTTCTCTTGCAACCCCAAATTATTAAAAATATCAACAATTTTAGTATTCTCAATAGCACATGGTATTCCGGCATGCAACAACGGCAAGAAATCCGTCCCGCTATCACCAACATACATCACATCCTCCCCATTATACTGTTTAACAACCTCCAATTTATCCTGCGTCACCCTAATCCGTCTCCCCTTATTCCAATCACCAGTACTCACTCCATCCTGGAATATCAACTCATTCGTAATCACTTCATCCACACTGATCCCATGATTCAATAACACCTGATTAATCACAATACTCGTCCAATTAGCACTTAATATAACCACCGGAATGCCCTTAATTTTACATTCCTTGACGAACTCAACAAACCCTGGTCGAATCTCGATCTTACTTGCCTGATCTCTGAAATGCGATTCTTTCAAATCCTTAAAAATCTTACTATCTTCGATATTCCGAATGGATTCAGACTCAATTGCCAACGTCCCCTGTTGGAACAATACCTCATCATCGATGGAATTACGATCCCCGAATGATTTTTTGTAATGTGAATAATTGGCGAAATATGCATCGACGAAATATGAAAATGGCGGGGTGAGATGCGGATTGTTGATGTAGGGGACTTCGGAAACGTATTTGATCGTGTCTTCTTTGGTTACTGTCTCGTCCCAGTCTGTGATTATGATCTTTGGTCGTTTCATTATACTTAGATATCGTCTGATAATTATTGATCTCATAAATAAGTGGACTAATCAAAAAAAAAAAAATGTGAACTTGAAAATCGAATTGGGTGAACATACGAAGGTGTGTGAGAGAAAAAATAATTTTGAATGATGATGATTATAATAATTATAATATTATCTAAAATATACATAAATATATCTTTGTAATAAGGTCATATACGGAATTAAAATAAACTTTGTATATGAGATAGATAATATATTAGGAGAGAAAAATACTTCGCCATTATTATCAACATCTTTATTATTTTGTGTGGTTTTGTGGTTTTGTAATTAATTTCAATTCCAATTATTATTTAATAAGGCAACATGTTTGAAATATAATAATCAAAAAGATCCCCCTGACTGAAATTATGTAGACTTGTGTAATGAAATTACCAAAAACTATGTAAGTTAGTTGTTTTTTTTTTGTTTTATTGTGGGTTTGGTTTATCTATGCCAGCCTCTCCATCCCTTTCAAAAAACTTTAGCGGATTAATTTTTTTTTGGTCATTGCTATCCTTTTTTTTTTGTTTTTTTTTATACAAGTATGAGTCAAGACAATAAAGAATTCGGTCATTTAGGTGATGTCAATAAGAAAGTTGGTGAGAATTCAACGAAGCTGAGTTTAGGGAAGGTTGAAGGAGATGTTGGAAAAGTAGAAGGTAAATTGGGCAAAGTCGAAGGTCAATTGGGCAAAGTAGAAGGTAAACTGGGCAAAGTAGAAGGAGAATTAGGAAAGGTAGAAGGAAAACTCGGCAAAGTTGAAGGCAATCATGGCAAAACCGAAGGAAACTTAGGTAAATTTGAAGGTGACCTTAATCCTCCGAAAAAATAATGAATTTCCTAATTAAGAAAACAAATGGACATTTTCACGTGTATCGATGGCAAATATATAAAGAACAAGTCAAACCCATACTCTCTCTCTTTTCCAATTTTTCTACAACTTTTCTTTCCCCCGTAATCAATCAATCAATCAATTCCACCATGTCAGATAACTCCGAAAAACCACAACAAGAAACCCCAAAAGAACTCGACCAAAATGATATCCATACAATTCAGAATATGGCACAGAAAATCCTTAATCCAAATAATGATAATCCACAAATAAATGAATATATCCAAAGTACGTTTGCATATATCGGTCAAGTGTTGATGAAAATGCAAACATCCAATGATAAACAAGCTACTGCTAAAGAAATCGCTGATGATTTAACCCAAAGATTTGAAGCCTGGGTTAAAGCTAGAGAAGAATCCAAAAAAGTACAAGAAGGTACTTCAACTCAAGAAGAACCAAAGTAAATGTTTACAATCCTTATATCCATTACAAGTAATATGATTATTTCATAACGGACTCAAACCATGTAATTTTTTTTTTTTCAATTTAGCAAGATAGCTGTAAAAATAAAGGCTATGAAGATCAGCCAGATGTTTTTAGTAAAAAGATCTATCTTGCATGTTTTTTTTATAATCTACAAAGATGTATTTAGTAGTATATTATATATTTAATTTCTTACTTGATGAAAAGAAAAGAACATGAAAAAAAAAAGTTTTTATTTTTGAAAGTTTTTTCTTGATGAGTTTGAACTTTTTTTCTTTGTTTCCCTCATCACCACTAAATTAAGAGATGAGTTCAGTGCCAGCATGGAAACGTGCCGGGTTAAGCGTGAAAGCTCAAGAAGAAGAAGATGAATCATTATCAACTAAAAGAATCGAGAATGCAGATTTAACTACCAAGGAAATTAAGAAAATCAGCAATAAACGTAAACTTCAAGAAGATTCCAAACATAAATCCAAAAAACCACCAAAACGTATTAAACTACCTAAAAAAGAACGTCCACCACCTCCGGTTAAAGACCAATTAACTTATTTGAAACAATTTCAAGATGATAAAGAAAATTGGAAGTTCAACAAACTGAAACAAAACTGGATCTTGAAAAATATTAAAGATATTCCAGACGACTATGAACCAGCTTTGGTTGGCTATTTAGGTACCCTACAAGGTGGATCAAGAGATAGACTTATACCAGAATTGAAAGAAGTGATATCTAAATGGAATACTCAATACGAAGAAGCTGAAAAGAAAATTGAAGAACAATTGAATAAGAAACTAGAAGGTGAAGAACCAGAAAAGGAAGAAAAAAAGGAAGACAAAGAAGAAGCCACCACTGTCACTTTGGAATACGCTCTCAGGTGTAAATCTATTCTTGTCAAACTAGACGATGATGAAGATATCGAAGTCAAAGGTCAATAGTCTTCTTATATTAATTTTAATATTTCTATATAATTCATTATTCTACTCTATATACTTTTGCGATATTCGCGGGTATTGAAGCATCCTAATGGACTATCTTTATAGTGACTCCACCAAATTTACTAGAAGGTGTTATCACACTATTGCCATACATAAATACAGCATTGGCCATCTGAAACAATGGCAACATTTAAATTTGAAATCTTTTGTGCAGGACCATTGTTAAGATTTTCTACATGTTTTTTTTAATTTTTATTTTTTATTTTTATTTTTATTTTTATTTTTTTTATTTTTATTTTTTTTTGACTTTTTTTTACTTTTTTTATTTTTTGTTCTTACTCTTGGTCGAGTCTTTTTAAACCATTTTTCGACCCATTCAGTATCAACAGATTCCAACTCCAGACGTCTTAAAATATGTAATCTATGTACTTTAGATAAATAGTAGTTGAGCGACACCATTTGTTTCATAGTTAATTCGGGATTAAAAAAAGCTTCTATCTTTAACTCGACACCACTTATTTCACATAGTTTGAATATATCGTTTGAAATTGAACATTCAAAAAACTTATGAACAAAATAACCAATATTTTTAGAATTGTTAACTTTTTCATGACAAACGAAACATTTTGAATAACCGTCACCATAACAAAAATATTGACCAATTGCAACCCTTTGAAACAATTCGACGTTTCTCCCATGTAGTTTTTTCGCAGCACCAATTTTTTGAAATAAACGTGCCCAGCGAGAACGCAACACTTTGTTGGTATGATCCTCCACATTTAAGCCAGTATTTTCTTTGACGACATCTTCAATGTTTTTCTGTACAACTTGTTTAAATTCTTCTTCTTCGACTTCTTCAGAGTAAACTTCATGTTCTTTCGCGTATCTTTTATTGTTTTCTTTGATGTATTCTGGAATGTTTTCGTTGATATATTCTTGAATGCTTTCATCTATAGTTTCATCGTTTTCCATGATTTCTTCAATGCGTTCTTCATCGTTTTCTAATGGCACTTCTCGAATGCTCAAGTATGGTTCAAGCTTAACCTTTAACAATTTATTGAGCTTTTCCAGAATTTTTGGTTCTGTTTCATACACACTGAAATTAGCAAACGCTTCATCAATCAGCTTTTTTTCTTGTTCAGTTACTTCTACTTCGTGTATTTCCTTTAAGTTTGGATCTAATATCTTCCTTTCTGCAAGTGGCAAAGGTGATGTTTTTCTTATTTGAAACCAGCATTTAAGGTGCTCTTCTTGATATGCGTTTAAAAAACCCTTCCTTATATCTTCAATACGAGATTGGTCAAATTTATCAATTTGAAGTAATAAGAAATCCTTCCAATTGTAACCCACTCTGTAGGAAAAGCAAGATTCATATAGAAATTTTTGAATTATTGTTCTCCATTGTATGCAAATCCAATCATCGGAATTTACAACAACATTATAAATAACCATGGCTTTCTGTTTCGTGCCGCTCTTTTTCAAATCAACGAGCCCAAAACCACCACACATCGTGTCTGTAATTAACTTATCTCGACCAACATTATAAAAAATAGGATCAACAAGATACATTATGTTGTTAATTGTACGTCCATTTGCTTTTAAAGACGAAGCTGAAAAGTGATAATATATTATCGGGAAAATTCTCGTATTGATAAGCCAAACTTTGTAACCAAGGTACCCATGCATCGCTCTTACCCTTTTCAATTCGGGTTCGATTCTGTTCATTAATTCTTTATCATCTTTTTGGTTATAATGGATTCCAAGATGTGAAAATTCTTTTTCGAGAGTTTGCATTGGAACCACCGTTGTAATGGTGTTATTTTCCTCACTTGGTACTTTGTTCCTAACCAATAACTTGGATTTTGATGTATTTATACCCAAGCCCGTAGCTATACGGATCTCTTCTAACACTGATAATACCGTAGCTGTATCTTTTTGGCCACCAAGAAAAACTGAAAGATCGTCCGCATATAGAAGCGAGTGCACGACGGTTGAGCTTTTAATAAGCTGAATTCCTTCTAATCTATAGTTAATGTAGCTTAATACCGGCTCCATTAAAATGGCAAACAAAATCCCAGTACAAGGCAACCCCTGCAAAAGACAATTGGACCGACTAACTTTCTTTGACTTATAGTTGTTAATTATGACATGAGAATTTGTTTGCGTTAACAGATAGAAGAAGTTTTTTAGACTATCTGGAAACTTCAATTTTTCAAATACATGTTTTATGTATAATGGATGTACACTCTCAAATGCCTTGGTAAAATCTGTCAATAACATAGCCTCATCAAGCCTAGTATTTTCGGGAACATTGTCAACTTCCGACTTAATAAACCCAAAACTTTGAATAGCTTTGTGGTTTCCTCGGTTTGGGACAAATCCAAAATGATGATCACTGAAAAATGATTTCATGTTCTTATGCAATCTTCTCTTAATGGCAACAGCTATAACCCTCAAGCAGCAATTCGCCACAAATATTGGACGGTAGTCATCCACCGTTTTAGGGTCGTCTCCTCTATTGACTAACACCACCGCAATTTCTTTCATTGTATCTGGAAGTTCCCCTGTTTTCAAAATCTTATTTGCTTCTTCAGTTAGAAGAACACCCGCTTTAGTCCATAATTTCTTTAAAAGGCGGAATCCAACACCATCCATTCCGGGACTCGTTTGGTTGGAGGTTGTCTCAAGTGCCGATTTGAGCTCTTCGACGGTGAAATCCTTGCCCAAGTTTTCTAAAGATTCACTGTCCAACTCTTTATTAAACTGTTCCAAGAACTCCTGAATTGTTTCGCTTTTAACATCTTTATAACTATTTAGCTTCTGTGTAAAATCTACGTGGGCAATGGATATCATTGATTCAGTGGTCTCACCTTCTTCTTTTCCATCAACGGATTCCAAGAATTTAATGGTGTTACATTTCTTTTTACGACTGTTCATGAAAACCACTTCCGTGTCAAAGAAAACTTCATCAACTCCAACATGGATACCCTCAATTATTTCTGTAAAACGTTTACAGCTTGTTTGACAGTCTTTAATCAACGACTCCAATGTAGTATTACAATTATTGTTTTTTATGTACGTCATGAAATTCTCGTTGGAGACAATCCCATCCCTAACAAGTAAACGGGGGTACCCTACTTTCAATTTGCAGAATGTTTCAGTTCTTAAACAAATATCAAGCTGGAGACTGCTGTGAGTGGTATGGTATCCTTCTTCATGATGCTGATGAAACGATATAAGAGTATTTTCCGGCATGCTGGTGTAAATTCGATCGATTCTTCTGTTACTTGAACCACGGTTTGTATGGGGCCGTTAGACTGTGAATATCGGCAACACATCATACACTTTCATGTCGTCAGTTAGACATTCAAGAGTTTTCAGCACCCTCTCGTACTGCTCACGTAATTTTTTATCTTTTACATCAATTTCTGACAACTCCACCCCGTTAAAGTCACCTGCAAATAAAATTTGTGGATGTGGCTCCCCGTCTTCATCTCTTTCATGACAAAAATCCTGGTAGCACATCTGGATGTCTTCAAAAAGACTTTTTTGATGTTTAGGATTATTCGCATGTGCATAAATCGACATCACTAAAAAGATTTTATTATTTGTTTTCATTTTGATTAATGCATCACAACATCTTGACTGGTTGTACGCTCCTTCGGATTTCTCTTCAACGATTTCTCCTGGTTTAACTGAATTGTTTTTGCTATTACTTTTGGTGCTGTAGCGATTAGTGCTAAGTCTATCTGATATTGGGTTTCTAATGATGATATCAAAAACATTAACATTGATTAATAACAATGCTCTCGAGTCCGAATTTGTTGAAATAATTTCAAAGTTTTCTGGTTTATTTCCTTCAACTTTTGCCCTAAAAGTTGAATTTGCTTCTTGTACTGCAATAATAGGGTTTTCTGCGTACCATTTTCGAAATAATTCGGAATTATAGTCGCCTCCAATGTTAAACAGAAATATCGAGAAAAAGTTATCATCTGCACGAATACTTTTAATTATATCTTCATGGTTCTCAGACTCCTTTTTAATTTCTGGATTCGGCAATTCAAACGCTATCCAGGAATCTTTTTTGTTATCGGCGCTACCAGGTTTGGGCGTTTTTAGTTTCTTATTTGCTGGTTCATTTTCGTCGTTTAATGCGGAATAATCATGAGAAATCGTAGAAGGATTACCAACTTTTCTCTTACTACTCGCTCTTGAACTAGGTAAGTCTTCTGATCCAACCGGCAGCAAAGTTGTCTTTTTCGGCTGGCATTTTAGATGTATCCATCTATATTTACATTTTTTCCTACTATGCCCCGTAGTATGACATGCATTACAAAATGCGAGGTAACTTATTGGCGTAAGCTTGGAATGCTTATCGCCTGAAGTAGTTGCAGTAGGAACATATGGGGCAAGAAATTTTAATAAAAATAATGTAAAATTTCTATGTTGAGATTCACTCAAAATCTCAAATGGAATATCCATTTGTTTTTTGTTTTGCTCCCCAGGTTCTTTTGGGTATACATGTTTGAAAAAGACTTCAATTTTACTTCGCAGAGTATTCATCGAATTGAGTTTAAAAATTGCGACAGTAAAATTCTCGCACTTTTTTTCCAGATTTTTCCCACACAGTTCACCACACTGTTCGCCGCAATGTTCGCCACACCCTTCGTCGCACTGCTCGTAAAGCTGAACAATTTTTTTAATAGATTGCCGTACAAATTTAGCATCAGCATCACAATGTCGCTTTAATTCCTGGACCCAATAGTAAATTCCAATACGCTTAATGTACTTTCGTACATATCTTCGGCCAAGAGTGCCTTTAACTAATTTTTTGTGTCTTGCTTGAAGTTCTAAAGATAATTCTTTAATCATTATTTGATAATTACGTATAAATTCTTTTTTTTTTTGTTTTCTTTTTATGTTTTCACATATAGTACCTCCGACCCTACTTTCGCGCACCAAAACGTCGCGCGCTAACAAAGTGCGATTTTTTATGCTGCAAAAAAAAAGATTTTTTCCAGTGAAGCGTACGGTTTAAAATTTTTTGTACATTTACGCACCTAATCAGACAAGAGAAAAAATGTTTTTTCTGCTGTAACCGCGACTTGGTGGTGGGTTAAAACGAGAGTATACTTTTCTACAACGAACATGGTAGTAAACCTGAAACGAACATGGCGGTACACAAACAAAAGAAAAAAGTTTTTTCTGTTGCTACCACGACTCGGTGGTGGGTTTAAAGCGAGACCACAAGATGTTATGGCGAACATGGTATCACATGTGCGACGATGACGGTGGCACGCAACTAATCAAGAAAATATTTCAACCATAAAACACCGGGTAATGTACTGCACACAATCAGAAGAAAAATCAACCACAAAACAGCGAGTACGGTACTGCACACAAGCAATCAAAAAGTTTTTTTCTGTTGCTACCACGACTCGGTGGTGGGTTTAAAGCGAAACCACAAGATGTTATGGCGAACATGGCATAAAATATGAGACGATGACGGTGGCACACAAACTATCTGGATATGAAAATAATCCAACCATAAAACACCGGGTAATGTACTGCACACAAACAATCAGAAGAAAAATATCTCAACCATAAAATACTTCGTAAGATACTCAAATGTACCTCCAGATAAAATAATAAAAAAAATTCAGCTAATTTTTTTCAAATTAGTTATTCTTTTTTAAAAGATACCACCACAATGATACCAACCCAGTAGATATTTTCATTCGCAATTGGTTTTGTGTAATTAAGTCACGTGATCACTGTTAAATTTTGAACTTGCAAAATTAAAATAAAAAACCATGTTTTGCTAATAATTTGACTTCACCCGTCATTTGTGGCTAGAAATAGTTGTCTGAAATGGATGCTTGTTAATTGGGAGTATTCCAAGTTACTATTACTCCCTTGTATTTATTGTCTTCTTTTCTCTTTAATATAGTACGATATTAAACTGGGATAGATGGGGTTAGGAGTATAATTTTATTTGGATATTATATTTCCGTGTTACCGCAAACAATCTGATTTAGTCACGTGGAAGTTATCACGTGTATTTGCTTGGTCTTATCTGCAGATGTTACACAACGTGACTTTCACGTGCAATGATCACAATCTCGGTGAATAATTGAGCTTTGATTACTAAAGTATCTATTTTCATCTCGTTGATTCTTGAAGTATCTTTTTTGAAAAACTAAAATACACCACTTTCCCATCAGGTATTTTATATAGTTTATCTATACCCATGTCATCGTAAATATTCATGTAGGTCTCCTTATATTCTTTTTTTGTTGGTATACTTTAAATTTCAAATTTTTGAGGTGGCGATCTGCTGAAGAATTTTAACTTTTTTTTTTTCTTTTTTTTTAGAGCTTCTGCATTTTTTCCTCGCAAAAAGTCACACGACAAAAATTTTTATCATGTGATTTAAAAACTTTTTGTCACGCGCAAAAAGCAAAAAAAAGGTCTATAACCCTAAAAAAACTGCTATTATTGTGAACATGGGAAAATAGAAGTAAAAAAAATGTATGTTTTGTATGGGTACTTCATTGACTTGCAGTTAATTAGAGGTTACATCTAGAAATAATTATAGGAAAACTAACTTTTTCAGTTACATATATATATAGTTATTTTTTTCAATTATAAAAATTTGCTTGGATTTTCCAGCAAAAAAAAATTACATATTTATAACACCCGACTGTAAAAAGGAAGACACAAGGAAAAAAAAAATATTTCAATTTAGTCGTTGAAGCCTGTTAAGTGACGTGTGCCTTTTGGACCTATGCCAAAGTTAGGTATTTGTTTAATTTACTAATCAACTACCTTCTACTAATATACAGTATTGATAGTTATGTATACGGCGAGATTTGGCATGTCTTATATTATGCTTAGTTTGTTATAAACTCGGTTAGTCTAGATATTTATGTTCTCTGTTAATGTTAGTAATTTCTCTCATATTTATATTTTATCTTTATCTCTCTCTTGGACGAGTAAATCTTATTTCCGTCGGATATAAACTGTCATATGCTAATCATAATATTTCTTAGTCTGGATATACATTCCCTATTCGGACAGTAATGCGATCAGGATTTATAGAATAATTTTAATCACGTGACATTACTTTAATTTTTTATTTTTTTTTTATTTTTTTGGAAAATTTCCACTTCTTTAAATGTCGCCCTCATATCATGTATTGTTACACTTTTTTTTATCTATTCTATATCCAATCTCCACCCCTCCTTAAACATAACAACAATGCCAGATATCAACTTTAGTGTCTTGAGAAATAAGGCAATGGATGTCGATCCCGACATTAGATTCATGGCATTGGAAGATTTAAGAAAATTCTTGCAAGACGACGCAATCACGTCGACAAGACCAACCCTTAATAGCTCGTTGGAGGGTATATTCCCTACTTTACTTAACATGTTGAATGATCAAAACCCAGATGTTCAAAGCCAAGCTATCAAATCTTTTGAACCAATGGTGAGATACTTATCCCATGAAGCACTTTTAAAATTGATTAAGAAATTGTTTGTTTTATCTCAACAGGAAGAATCGAAAGGAAATATCTCCAGCTTGAAGAATTTCACTGTGTCAATTCCTAACATGGCCCTTCGTTCGTTATTTGCTCAATCCAATTCAAGAGACAAGTCTGAATTTGTATCGGATAAATTATCGAGTTCAAACTATAGATTTGATCCTCGTTTAGCCAGATCGATTATGGATTACCTTATCCCACAAATTGTCAACAATGCCGTGACAATTGACTCAATTGAGCTTTTAATTGACTTGATAGCCGAAATTGGGTATGTTTTATCTCAAGAAGAATTGTTCCATTTGTCACAATTTTTGATTAAAGTAACATTATCGGAATCAGGTCTTATTGGTAAGAAATCAATGGTTGCGTTAGAAAAAGTAATTGCTTTGGTCCGTACCGATATCGTGATCAATAAATTATTATCACAAGTAGACAATCTGGTTGATCCTTCCAAGATGTATATCATTTTCCAATTATATTCCGTCATTTTGAAATGTGGCATTCAACCAAACCTGGTGGAATCAATTTACAACATCATCAAGACAACTTTATCCATAGACGAAAGTGATTTAGAAGATTTGGATTTTGATGTATTAGTCCAGGAGAATTTGTTAAAAGATGAAGCATTCACCACGTTAATTGACTTAGTTGGTCAAGGCTATTTACCTGTGGAGAAGAAAAACGAGGTCATTCAGATAAGTAAAAGCTTCTTGAAATTTAACCCATTGGCACAAGATGATGAGGAAGAAGATGAAGACGAAGAAGAAATCGTCTTCAGTGATGAAGAGGACAACGAAGATGATAGTGAAAATGATGGGTCTTGGAAATTACGAGCAAAAGCATCTATATTGGTTCGTACGATTTTGAAAAGTTTCCCAGACACTCTTGAAACACTTTCTTGTGAAGCATTACCAATTTTACCATTTTTGGATACCAATGATCAAGTTGTAAGTGAAGCTATCAAGAGTGCCATAATTATTGTCAATTCTACGTCAGCTAGAGATGCAGCTTACATCAATGATTTGATTGAATTTATTACAAATCGTTTTGGTGATGCCAAAGAACCCCAAATTCCATTATTCCTCAGATTGATTGAAAGTTTAAATCGTTTCAACAATTCCAATCTCGTTGGCGCCGCATTTAGCACTTTCAAAGACAGAAATTTAGTGACTTCAGGTTCTTTCGATTATTTACAATTTTATTCTAGCGTTTTGAAATTTCATTATGATTTACCAGCAAGTATAATCGAATGGATTGCTAATGACTACATAAAGAACCTTGAGGACAAATCTTTCAACATGATTATCGATACCATCAAAGGATTGAACTTGTTATTTCAACAAATTGACAACCAGTCGTTGAATAAAATCGTCGATCAATTGATTTTTAAAGTTGAAAACAGTAAAAAATATCCTAGTGATTTAGTACGTCAATCGATTTTAGCATTGGGAGAAGCATACAACAATGCCGATAAGGAAAAAATATTAAATATCATCAAATCGTCGATTGGAATCGAAGGTGCCAACAAAGCATCCATTGATGTGCTTAATCAAATATATTCATCAGACATACCAGCTGACTATTCACAATTCATTCTTGGTAAATTAAGTGGTTCCATTATGTCAAGTAATGAAGCCACATCGGTTGCCTCGTTGTCGTTGGTGAAAAAAATTGTCACTGTGAATCCAAATACTGGATTTGATGACATTGCCCGTAATTTAATCCAGTTATTAAATGTCACCAACAAAACCAATTATGACTGTATTTTCGCCATTTTGAATATTTTAGCAGAATTCATTTTCCAACAAGAATCTAAAGTTGTGCTCTTACAGACGATTGTCAAATTGGTCAATGAAAATAAAATTGAGGTTGGCGATGAATCGTTCTTTGAATTTTTGACTAAATCATGCCAAATTGAGTCAGGATTATACGATTACTTTGCCAGTTCGTTAAAATTGGAGTCACAAATCAGTGCTAAAATTTTGGCCATCTGTGCAATTCAAAATCAACTTGAAGATAAAATTGTTGAAAGAAGAAAGGAATTCCAGAACTATTACGCTAATGACATCAACAACAAACGCTTCGCGTTTGATATTTTGTTTCTCGGATATGTGGGTAGTCAAATTGAAATCCAAGAATTGGATATACAAACATTAATAGGATTATTGCAAAATGAGAAATTCACCAATGATTCCAACATTCAAGCTGTTTCAACCGCATTGGGTTTAATTGCTAGAAAACATGTTGGTTCTGCTATCCCCATTATATTAAGCACGTACCAAACTAGTAATAGCACTGTTATTAGAAGCTCCCTAGTTGATGCTTTATCACTTGCAACTGATGCTTGTGATGAAGAAAATAAGAGAATCATTTGGAATAAAGTATTCAAGTACCCAATTTCATTTGATCACGAAATCATTTCCGAATTGAGAAAATCAGGAGAGTTATTAGGTAAAGTGGTTCAAATCGACGAGTTGGTCACCAGCACAGACAACTTGAAAACCATTTACCTTATTTTGGTTGTCACGAAATCTTTGCTTAATAATCTCCAGTCGTCATCAGTGAACAACAGCTTACTAGAAACATTAATCAAAGCTTCCGTTGAATGGCTCGATATTGCTAGTATTGAAATCAGACAAATTGTGGTTGGTAATTTGCTCACTGGGTTACATAGTAAACCAGGTATGATTTTGCCAATATTAAACTCAATTATTTTACCGAAAATCTACCAGCAATTGAAACCGGAAGATCAATTTAAGAGAATCATCAACATGGGACCATATAAATACGTTTTAGATGAAGGTTTAGAAATTAGAAAACTTTGTTATGAATTTATCTATTCTGTTATTTCCTTGGACGATGCAACTATAGTCAAAAACAAGATCAATTTGGAGGATATTGCCGCTAAAGTTGTTGAATTTGGATTGACAGATGCCGAGATTGACATTACTGTATTAGCATGTATTAATTTGATCAACTATGTTGATTTACACAAACAAAGTGCCGTGGAGTTAGTCTCACGAGATGGCGGTAAACTATTCAATGGCATGATTGAAAGCTTGAAGAAGTTGTTAAGTAAAAAATTGTCTGCTAAAGCATCAGCGCAAGATACTGAAAGTTATCAAGATAGAATAAAGTCAATTGTCAAATTGACGAAAAAATTTAATGCTGTTGTCGAAGCTGCTGAAAGTAATGATTTGGCTAGTACAATTAAAAGCTGGAACGAGTTAAACACAGACTTGAAAACCAACTTTACTGTTTACTACAATAGTACCGATAATTTGTAAAACCATATATGTATATTTATCCTTTGAATAGAAAACTATTTACACTTTGTAACGTACTTCTACTAGGGTTTGCCTTGCAGGTTTGAGATACTTTGCCCAAATGTTGTTTGATCAATGTTTTTGTGACTGGTGGAGGAGTGTCTGTTCGATTCCAATCCAAATCATACTTGTGACACAACACCACTAAAGCCATGCCAATACACATATCATTCCCGGTGTCACATAAAATGGTAATTGGTAAAGTGATGTCAATTTTAGGTAACACAGCTCTTAACGCATTGGCACCTTTTTTATTGCTCATGATGGGGAACAGCTGGACGGTTATATTTTGTGGAATGTTTATGACATTGTATGTTTCATGAAACACAATCACATCTTCTGTATCCAAATCTTTGTAATCAATATCACTTTCTAATTTGCCAACATTGATGTCTGTCTCTCCAAGTTTAAACGTTTGCACTAATTTATGCGTTGGTTTATAGTACTGGTTTATTTTTTGTTCAAGTTCAGAATTGTTTAACGTTATATACCCATCAACCAAAATCGTATCTGCCAAAGACCAAAACGTGTTGGCATTGAAATCTCCATTACATAAATCTTTTGGTACCCATAATTCATGATCATCTGCTGCACCCTGGACATAATCGCACGAAATTAATCCAGAACTGGTTTGAATATGTAACTGTTTATGAACATCCACTTTTTTAGATGCAGACACACAACAGATATTGTAAACTGAGTCATCTAACTTTTCCGGTTTCGTTGATCCTGGATAGTACCATGATGGGACTAAAGGTTTATCTAATTTGTACCCGTCAAGCAATTTCATCAGTTTCGCTGTTTCAACAAATGATGGGATGAGTTTTTTGATTGAATTATGTTCATTTTCAGATACCATCACCGAAGGAGTCTTCAACCAATCGCCTTCTTTATATAGGATACAATTCAATACGGCACACCAAATAGGAATTGTTTTCAGTAATGCATCAGGCATTAGTTTCCCTCTTCTCGTCGAATCGACAATAATGATCCCCCCTTCAGAAATTATGTGTGGTAACAAATGTAGATTCAATCGTCTTAAAGAAAAACTCCAAACATTAGTGTGTCCATCAGTCGATTTGAAATAACACGAATCTAATCTTTCATTGGTGGGAACATACCATAATCCACACCTTTCATTAGGAACCAACGGGTAGTTTAACTCATCTTGGATATTGCTGACAAAATAATAATCATATAATATTGACTGTAGTCGATTTTTCAATGATAACAGTGATTTTTTCAAATCTTTATTGATTACGTTGATATCATTGTTACTGTTGAATATAGGTTCCATCAGTTACGATCGATAAGTTTATCCGATATTTTTTTATGTCTTTTATTTTTTTTTTTCAGATTTTATTTATTTTTTTTACAATCTCAGAATTTACTTACTTATTTAATCTTCTCTTTTTTAAAGCTTGTAATCTCCTCTCTTCCTCCATTTCTCTGCGATCTTCTCTTTCGGCATCCAATCTAGATTGAAGTTCTTCATTGAAAATTTCGCCACCAGTAGCTTCCATATCATCTGACTCATAATCGTCAACGTCATACTGTGAACGTTTACGACCTTTGTTGAACATGGCCCAGATCTCATCTCTATATCCAGATCCTTCAAGATCTTCATCATCATCAACGAAAGAACTCAAATCATCATCATCTTCTTCTTCATCGTATTGAATAGCTTTTTGTTGTTTCTTCTTTTGTTCAAGTTTTTCTTTTATTTTCGAAGATGGTGCTCTTGTTGGCAATGGAGTCTTCACTATAGGTTGACGAACTGGTTCTCTAACAGCTGCAGGTTTTGGTTTACCTTGATGTTGATAAGACAGTGCTGAAATAGGTCTCCTTAGTGGTTTCAGAGCTGGTTTTTCTAATGGTCGAGATATCGATGGTTTTGGTTTTGACACGGCTGTTGTTGTTGTTGTTGGTTCAGGAGATTTGCTCTTTGATACAATATTTATTGAAAGTTTATCCTTATTGATTGTAGCTGCTTTTTTCATCAACTCATTATAGCTTAATTGCTTTTTAGGGGGACGTGGTTGTGTCTGTGTGGCTGTTCGAGGTTGTGAAGCCTTTGGTGGTGGTGCTTTTGACTTCACCAGTGCTCTCTTCGATGGCGCACTAGGTTCTCTCGGTTTCCTATTGACAACTTTCTTGGGAGCCAACCCTTTGCGTTGTCTTTCTTCTTGTTCCCTTTGTTCTCTTTCTAATCGTCGCTTTTCCTTTAATCGAGCTACGACGGGATCAATTGGACGTTCATGATTTTGTGGTCTATAATTAGTGGTTTTAGGGACTGAGGGTTTGGGTTCTTTAGTTTGTGAAGTATTCTTGGATTCAACCTTACCCTTCTTTTCTATATGTTGAAGTATTGATGACAAACTCATCCTAGTATCCTAGGTGGTTGAAGAGGAAGAAAAAGAATGTGTGTAATAACTGAGAAAAATAAAATAAAGAACTGTTTCGAAGAAAAGAAAAGAGAGAAAGAAAAAGAAAAAAGAAAGAAAAAATATTATACATAACACTCAGGTCACGTGCATAAATATCAACGTTGCAAAAATTTTTTTTTTTTATATTATATGAATAAGTAGCTAAGAATAAATAACAACACAACTAATCTTTTGGACCGATCATGTTGGCTGGGACAACCCATTCGTCGAATTCTTCAGAAGTCAATAATCCCAATTCCAAAGTGGATTCTTTCAAAGTAATACCTTTCTTGTGGGCATTCTTGGCAACTTTGGAAGCATTATCGTAACCAATCTTTGGGTTTAATGCAGTGACCAACATCAAGGAGTTCTTCATGATAGAGTCAATCTTATCAGTGTTGGCAACAATACCGTCAACACAATGTTCTCTGAATGAGGCGGCACCATCAGCGATTAATCTGATGGAAGACAACAAGTTGGAAATAAGAACTGGTTTGAAAACATTAAGTTCAAATTGACCAGAAGCACCAGCAAAAGTGATGGCAGAATGGTTACCGAAAACTTGGGTAGCAACCATAGTCAAAGCTTCATTTTGGGTTGGGTTGACTTTACCAGGCATGATACTGGAACCTGGTTCGTTTTCTGGTAAAGCCAATTCACCGTAACCACAACGTGGACCAGAACCTAAGTATCTGATATCGTTGGCAATTTTGTACAAGGAAACGGCAACGGTGTTCAAAGCGCCAGAAGCTTCAACAATGGCATCATGAGCAGCCAAAGCTTCGAATTTGTTTGGAGCGGTTTTGAATGGGAATCCGGTAGCTTTGGAAACTTCTTCAGCAACTTTAGAATCCCAACCTTTTCTGGTGTTCAAACCAGTACCAACAGCAGTACCACCTTGAGCTAAGTATAACAAGTTTGGTAAAGTTTTTTCAACTCTTTCAATACCGTTGGTCAATTGTTGCACGTAACCAGAGAATTCTTGACCCAAAGTCAATGGAGTGGCATCTTGTAAATGGGTTCTACCAATTTTGATAATGTCTTTGAATTCTTCAGCCTTGGCGTGTAAGGAATCACGTAATTTGGTCAATTCTGGAATCAAGGAGTTGTTGATTTCAGTGACAGCGGCAATGTGCATAACAGTTGGGAAAGTATCGTTGGATGATTGAGACATGTTACAGTGGTCATTTGGATGGACTGGTTTTTTAGATCCTAATTCACCACCTAAGATTTCAATAGCTCTGTTGGAGATGACTTCATTGGCATTCATGTTGGATTGAGTACCGGAACCGGTTTGGAAAACGACCAATGGGAAATGGTCGTCCAATTTACCTTCGGCAACTTCAGTAGCTGCTTCTTGAATGGCTGCAGACAATTTTGGATCCAAAGCACCCAATGATTCATTGACTTTAGCGGCAGATCTTTTCAAAATACCGAAAGCTCTAACAACTGGAATTGGCATACGGGCAGCTTCACCACCGATCTTGAAGTTCATCTTAGATCTAGCAGTTTGGGCACCATAGTATTTGTCATTTGGAACTTCAATTTCACCAAAGGCATCAGATTCAGTTCTAGTGTCTTTGAAGTTAATAGTTGAAGTAGCAAAAGTTCTCAATGGAACCATAGCTTTAGCATTTCTAGTTAATCTTAACATCTTGTTTTGAAAGGTGGTGGGTGGGGTCTAGTGGATGAAATCAAAAAAAAAAAAAAACACCAAAAAAAAAAAAAATTCATTCATTCATTCTGGGGAAATGTGAAAAATTTCGGATTTTTCCTAGTGCGAAGTAAAATTTGATTGGCCAATAATCCCGGCATACACAAAATCGTAAACCGGATCCGGTTGCAAATGCTACATCAATAATCGTACATTTTTATTATGCTGTATTTCTATTTACAATGAACCCTTTGAATTCATTTATGCTTGGCCATTGCCAATCATGAGACAGATTGGCCAGCTCATGATGTTTTATATGTCGTTCGGAAATCTCTACTGGTAATGCTGCTAATAGCGTCAAAAGTAATCGCTTACTTGGATTGTAATTCAAATCTTCCCACCACTTGATTATTTTAGACAATTCTGACATATGTTGGTATTTATCCAACAATGTAATATATTTCTTCCATAAGTTTTCAGACGGTATCAACCCCAATTCGTTCGTTCGTACATGTTGTTGAAACTCGCGAATTGCAGCCTGTGTCGTCACTAGACCATTCCATGCTTCTGCTTCCCCATCGTGATAAGCAGCACTAATCAATGCTCCCAAGCACTGTTTGTTTGGCGATAATTGTTTATCTAAAAGTTTCGATTTGTAAAGTTGAAATACTTGACTCACGGCTTTACGTTTTGCTTGGCCCTCTAAAATGAGACCAATATGATAAATTGAAATTGTCTGATATTTCTGTAATATGGTAACCACATAGTCATCAATGCTGGAAACTTTTTTATCAGGTTCAATTGTTTCTTCATCCCATGGGAACATTTTGACTGGAACTGTATTGTCGTGGGAATACAATAACTGGATATACTTGTTGAGGAAAAGCATAGAAGTTTTACTATCAACGCTTTGTATCATATCTTCAAACACGAAAAGGTCTTTAACTGGTCGAAGGAGCTCAGTTATCACATCACTAGTTATGCTTACTTTCAGCAGGATCAACTTGTTAAGGATCATTTTGGCTCTGGCCACATCTAATAACCCTAACATATTCAATCGTCGGATGAAAACCAACCATAATTTAGAAGAATGATCATACTTTTTAGTTGCGACATTGAATACTTGTACAACTTCTTCAGGAGTATCTGCAAGACATAACTGGGCGATGTAATACGAAACCATTTCTTTCGATGAAGCATTGTGTAAATCAAATTTCCTCTCTGCCACTTTTAATAACCTTTCTGCTTTTCCACGAGACACGTGAGATATAACGGTGGTGATACCCATATATCCTTTTAACGATAATTTATCAATACTGGAAAGATGCGTGACTAACGTTTCTTGAGCATTTGCAACCATAGGAAACTCGATATCTCTATACTTTGATGAATAAAAAGCTATGTTCCAAATCATCTCATTTATGTACTCGTCGCCCAATTGAACATGAACACCGGTTCTGGAAGACTTAAAGAACTTGAAACTTAGATCAATGATGTCTCGAAGACAACTGATTTCAAACATTATACTGTAATATACTAAATTATCAACGATAGATTTCAAAATTGCCGATTGTCCCAATCTTTGCAATGCAAATGGTTTAAGATTATGATACCATATGTCTTTTTGGAGAATGAATTCCTCTTTATATTGTGGGTTACGTAACATCAAATCGAATAAAACAAATGCTGGGATGTCGTCTTGATTTTTAATAAAATGATAACTTTCAAGAATAGATTTTGATTGAATAGACTGGATCCATAGTATAAGATTGTCAATTGTATAGTGTTTATTTAGTTTGGTGGATAAGTTGTGGAAACATTGAACGGGGATGACAAATTGTTCTGGATCGACTTTGAAATAATTCCCAAGGTATTCGCAATCTTTACTGACATCGATATTTTCACCGATAGTCTTGTATAGTCGATTGAAGAAATCATCAGACTGTTTAGATCCATTTAAAATGCAAAGAAAATGAAATACTAATGGTTCTAATAATAATGTTAATTTCTCGGGTGATGTTTTGATTTTGAATTCGGTATTTAATGAAAACTCATAGTTTTGTTTAGTAAATAAAATAGGTAGATATTCCATTCGTGGTTGTATTTTGATTCGTTTTTGGGAGAATTTTGTTAAATGCTTGTATAGATTATTCAGTATTCGGCCAGCAGCTTTATGGTGATAGTTTGAATTATGTCGCGTCGGTAGTAGTAGTAGAAGTACTGAAGGCTTATGCGGTAGTGTGTAAAGTCTTCGATGTATTAGTTCTATTGTAAGCATTGTCTATAACATATTGGGCTGCCTTGCATATATACCACACTCTTTCTCCATCAAAAATTTTTCAACTTCTCTCTTCTTTCGTTTTTTTTTTTCCGTCTCGATTTCTTGTCGCAATATTTGAACTTTTTTGTATTTTCGAAAAAAGCACTTTTGATGATTACGAATAACAGATGAATAGCAACAATCTAAACATTCACCACAGACAATTGTTGCATGAATTAGATAATACTGGCTCATCGAGTCAAAGAAAAAAACGTGGAACCAAAAGCGAGCCAATTGTTTTGGACGACACCTCTGAATCAGAAGAATTTGAAGACGTGGATTTGAATATATCTGAAGAGTCCGATGAGTTTGAAGAGGTGGATTTATCTACCCCAGCAATTGAACCGACCAATAATGATACTTTAGTCATCACCATAAAACCCCAAGAAGACCAAAGAACCAAGAAACAACAGAATTTAATCCCGAAAGAAGAGCGACATAGACGTGTTTGCCTCCACAAATTATACTTGCTACTAATGCTTGTACACGGAAGAATCAGAAACCTATGGTGTAATAACAAAGAATTGGGCAAAGCATTGAAAACATCGTGTATGACCGCCCAGATTCAACAATTGTTTGATTTCCAAGATAATCTACTGGATCTGGTTAAATCTAGAAGGTTCTTAGATGGATTAAAAAAATTAATGACAATATATCACGCCAAGTTCCGCGTACTTGGTCAAGGTATTATCAAGAAAGATTGGAATGAACTTGAAATACTCCAAGATACTGATATAGTCACCAAGAAGACATTTAAGAAAATACTTGGAAATTTCCGAGGGAGTAGAGATTTAGGTGCACAAGGATTTGTGTTACTTCTACGAGGATTAGGATTTAACGCAAGAATGGTCATGTCAATACAAGCTCCTGATTATACAAAAATTACCTTCAGCTCTAAAAGTGATACCAAAAAAGACGACGACGACAACAACAGTGAAAATACAAACCAACGAAGAAGAAAGACGAGATCCCGATTCCCAGATTCTGATTTCCCAGTGTTTTGGGTTGAGGTGTGGAACAAGTATACAAACCAATGGATAAGTATCGATCCGATAGTCAACAAGTTGATTGAAGTGTGTCCTAAACGTAAGAAAAGTGCTTTTGAGCCACCATCTACAGACGAAAGAAACCAATTGACATATGCCATTGCATACGATAAATTTGGAAGGGTACGAGATGTAACTAGACGATACAGTCATTCATACAATGCCAAAACTATACGGAAAAGAATTGAATTTAGGTCTGCCGAAGATAAGTTTTGGTATCAAAAATTACTTCGTGTTTGTGGTCATAAAAATACAAATAACATTATGGATATTTATGAGCAAAAGGAATTTCATGAACGGGATTTGGCAGAAGGAATGCCAAATAATATCCAGGCTTTCAAGAATCATCCCATTTACGCACTTGAATCCCAATTACGACAAGATGAAATTATATACCCCAAAGATGACTCAAGTACATGTGGAACATTCAGATCACGAAATACTTCTAAAGTAATCAAGGTGTACAAGAGATCGTCAGTGCACCGTTTGAAGTCAGCTAAAGCATGGATTATGAGGGGTAGGAAGTTGAAAATAGGGGCAATATCCATGAAACAAAATGGAGAAGAGGGCCCAAGATTATATGCCGAATTCCAAACCGAGTTATATTTACCACCAGCGATAAGAGATGGTGTTATTCCTAAAAATGAGTACGGTAACATAGATGTCTACACAGAAACTATGATTCCAGAAGGGGCAGTTTTAATTTCAAGTTCAGATGATTACCCAATGAGAACTATTCAACGTGCGGTGGAGACATTGGGTATTGATTTTGCTAAGGCAATTGTGGCATTCAATTTTAAAGGTCGAAAACATAAAATCACTGCTCGTGAAGGTGGTGTGGTTATTGCAAAAGAGTTTGAAGAAGCAGCTAGATTAGCTATCGATTATTTGATAGAACAAGAGGAAGATGCAAAACGTATGTCGGCGGAGACCAATGCATTAAACAACTGGAAATACTTTTTGTTGAAATTGAGGTTAGAACATCGATTAAATGCTTCACATGGAGCTATTACGGAAGATATTACTACTGAACAACCACAGAACAAAGAAGACGAACTAGAGGGGGGATTTATTGTATCCGACGACTATCCTGTTGATCCTGTTGAAGACGACGACGACGACGACGACGACGAAGAGGAAGATGACTTTGGTGGTGGGTTTTTGGTCGAAGAACTGGTAGAGTCACCCCGGAATAAGGAAAAACCAAAATATTATGAAAGTGAAGATCAATACGAGGATAGTCTGTCGGAAGCTAAAATAGAGAGCGATTCCGAAATGGAATTTGAATATGAGAGTGAATAGTGTTTAATGAATGGCTTTGTCACAAAATTGAATTGCAAAGCTCTTGCATTTGTTCAACGTGAAACAAAAAGAAAGAAATTGGGTCTCACCTTGGCAAATTCGTATTTTCTCTTTTTCTGACAGTTTTGTTTTTTCTTGTCTATATCTTCCCCCTTCTTTTATGACTCGGCCCAATGGTGTTATTTAACTTGTAATTATCATGTATACCGGCGGGACGAGTTACTCTATTTAGAGTGTGGCTAGATGAGACAAAAAAAAAAAAAGAAATTATCCCCAAAGCGGTATTTCAACACGAATGCGCTTAAATTGAGTCTACGCGCAAGGCGCAACTCAAAAAAAATGGTTACTCTTCAAAAAAAAAAAAAATAATTGATCATAATGTGGATATAGGAAAATTTTTTTTTTTTTTTGGTATATATATAAATGATATTTCTTTTGAAATTTGTTATAATTTAGTTGACGTTGAAATACTCCCAAAAAAGACACTAAATGTCAAACTCAGTAGCAGAAAATGTGTTAGGTACCATTGGTACTGTTTTGTGGTGTATTCAACTTATACCTCAGGTTATTAGAAATTATAGAGTCAAAAACTGTGAGGGACTTCCGCCTATGATGATGTTCTTATGGGTAGCTAGTGGTGTTCCATTCAGTATATATTTCATTGCTACAGACGGATCAATTCCATTACGAATCCAACCACAACTTTTCACCTTTTTCTGTCTTATATCTTGGGTTCAAACATTGTATTATCCTCCTAAAAATATCCTGAGAAAAAGATTGGTATTATTTGTCGTTTTATTTCTTGTCATATCCGTGGGTCTAGAAGTAGGATTGATTTTGTGGTTGCGTCCATTGTACAGAAGAGGTATCACATGGCCAATGTTGGTGATAGGGATTATTGCTTCTGTGCTATTGGCAATTGGTTTGATTCCTCCTTACTTTGAATTGGCAAAACGTCAAGGAAGAGTTATCGGTATCAACTTTGTCTTTTTGAGTTTGGATTCCGCAGGAGCCTTGTTTTCGATGTTGAGTATTATTGTTGGTACCATTGATATCATGAGTATTGTGCTATATGCTATAGTTTTAGGATTAGAAATTGGTATCTTCCTAAGTCATTTTATTTGGTGGTTGAGATTCGGAAGAAAATTGGATAATGAGTCGATAGATGTTGAAAAACAAACTGAAACTTCCAGCAATGAGTGTCACAAGAAAGACACGATAGGAGGTAACGAAGAAGAAGTCCCTCTATAAGTTGTATACGTATTTATTCTTGTATTTATTAATATATCTAATAATTATTATATTCTCGTGTTTATCCGCGTTCTACTAAAATCGAAAAAAAAAAATTTGTCAACAAAAAACAACCATTCTGTTTTTTTTTTTAATACTAATCTTTTCAAGATCCAATGGTATGTCATCTTCGTTAATAAAAGTTAATTACGACCCGATTACTAACAATTCATAACAGTCTTCGTTTGTTCCGTTGAATTTCTTAGATGATACAGCGTCAAAGAAAGATTTGGAGGAAGAACACACTAGAGAGTTACAAGTTGAACAAGCATATAAACTATTTCAGGATGCATTGAAATATCAAAAATTAAAACAGTACGATACCGCATTCAAAGTGTATGATGAACTTTTCCGATTAACCATCATCTCAAATCATTATTTTGAAGAAGTGGATTTTATACGAGGATTACAGAATGGATCTCAAAATGCCGTTCCTGACGAGTTAACCTTAATGTCACCAAATGTGAAATCATTGCGATATTTGATTTTCAGAAATCGGGGGTTCTTGTATTTGGAAATGTTGAAAAATAACACCACTGACAGTACAGAAACCAAAATCAAAGATTTGTTTTATCCGTTGTTGGATGATTTTTGTATTGCATTGTTGTACAACGAAGCAGATGAGGTTTTATTGGAGGTTTTATATGATATTTTCACATACATTGGAGCTGATAAACTATTACGATTCACGTTGGAGTATTATTTAGCTTCGTCGGATGAAAGCGATGATTTGGCAGGATTGATACCAGCAAATGAACCTACGGTCTTGAAATACAATAACTTGTTGAAAGCACTACTGTCTGGGAAATCAACTCAAAAAGATTTGAAACATTTGCAATTCTTAGAGCCTATCAAAGAGGATATTTTGGCACAACAACGAAAAATTAATGCTATAAATATAGAGACCATCGCTTGTTCATCGATGAAATGGTCAGGTTTATTAGATGCAGTCAACCACCATTTGAAAGAAATGCAGGATGAAAACAAAATTGAAGACATCTACCGACCTAGGATAAAAGCAATTGAACCATATATATTAGCTGAAGATCCAATAGATCGGGTATTAGTGAAATTTGTGAAAAAAGAACATCATACCGTTGTTGAAATACCTGTGGAACCAGAAGTTTTAAACCCTGAACCTGGGCCAGTTAATGAGGTGAAAAAACAAGAGGAAGAAAATCGAATTCATCGAACATCAAAACGTTTATTGAAAGTGGAAAGTGAAATCCCTGAAGTTAAATTGGAAGTATCACATTTTATTAATATGAATATTTTCAGAGAAAAGCTACGATTGATTGTACCTCAGCTCGACTTCTTGGACGTATCGCTGCAATATGTGAACAAATCGGAATCGTCAGCACAGTATTTAACTGATTTCTCGGATTTACTTGCCAATTGGAATGAAAGTACCACGACAAATTTCTTAAGTTTTGATGGTGACAAATCGGGTGATGATAATTCGAGATTGCTTGATTTATTGAGTAGTTATGGAAGTAACGAAGAAAATATTGATGAAAATGTCCCTGTATTAAGTGAAATAGATATCGAATTACCAGAAGTGGGTTATTTTGAATTCAAGACGTTCATCATAAAACACTTGATATCAAAAATTATGTCAACTAAATGGGAAGGGAAATTATACACCAAGTTCACCGAATGGGTTGTTCAATTTGAAAATTATTTGTACAAAAAAGTGGATGTGGAAACAGCAGTAGGGGTTTTGGAGGTCCTCGTCGATGAATCCATTAGCTTGGAGTTGAATATTAAAGATTATATTGAGACTAAATTTAACAAAGCCGTCGTCAATGGAATGTGCCAAGATTTGTTAAGATTGAATGATAAAATCAAGCGATGGGTTGGTTTTGTTCAAGATTTGCCAATAAATGACGATAAGGATCTTTTATTTAGATTTCATTGGTGTCAAATAATAAAAGAAAAATCACAAACCGAATCATGGTCAGAGAATTATTCGTTGAGACAGAAATTCGAAAATTTGTTAAACATCATTGATAGAAAAATATCATACCCAAACTATGCCAACTTCATTGAACTAAGCAAAGATAGTATCGGGAACCAATTGACTATGATTTCCGTTCTTGCGATTTTTTGGAAGATTTTGAATACGAAATCCAAAGATGATAACACTGATGCTATTGAACTACTTGAAAGTATATTGATAGACAAACTGAAAAACGACAATCCAGCAATCGAATCCATCAAGAAATTCTTAACCCAAAGCTCGATTGATATGAGATTAAATTTGTGGAATATTCTTTTGCTGTTTTACATTCTGGGTAAACTTGGTAGTAAGCTTGCATTAGGATTCCAAGAATGTGTTAATTTCTTGAACGAGTATTTGGTCGGTGATTATGCGTCGCTTCTGGAGCCAGAGAGGATTCCTTGTCTTCTGAAAGTTTTAGGATTTTATGGAAATTGTGTTTCCATGATGGTGAAACAATTATCTGAATCAAATTGGATTTTGGAAGAGACAATACTGTTGGAAAGCTTAACCAAGTTTTTTGAAATCTTCTTGTTGTTTGAGATCAACGAAGAAGCAGCTTATCTTTCATCATTGGCAACATCAATTAAAGTTAAATCGGTAAAATCATATCATTTGTTAACAAATACACTTTTGAAATCGATTGTGTTGTTAGTGGCTTGTATCAAGAAACACAAACTGGCTGATGCGTTACATAATTCTATAAAATTATTCCATATCCAATTGGGGTTAATTGGTGTATGTGATGATGCCGATGGGGCTTTCCTTGAAATATGTCAAGAATATTTGAAAAATTTACCAAACAGCGATAATGATATTTGTCAGATTATAAAATGTAAATACCATTACACTATTAGTTTGGAAGGTTTTACGCCATTGGATCACGACACGGAAAGAATTGAGGAGTTGAACAAGAGTGATTGTGAAGAGTTGACTCAGTTTGTTATACCGCTATGTTTCCTGAAAGGCAACACGATAAATAATGTCCCTAAACATGATATCAAAATGTTGATTGATGAGATTTACGAAGTTGTCGGAGACCCTGATTTTGAATCGAACGATGCATTAAGTAGAAATAAAGCATCATTGCAGTCTTTTCTTGATTGCACAAAACTAACAACAAGATTATTT
Source organism: Candida maltosa (assembly GCA_030582995.1). Taxonomy (NCBI): domain Eukaryota; kingdom Fungi; phylum Ascomycota; class Pichiomycetes; order Serinales; family Debaryomycetaceae; genus Candida; species Candida maltosa. The sequence goes on from JAKTXQ010000045.1 coordinate 45,659, forward strand.
AAAGATGCGTTCCATGGTTTGATTGATTTTGAAGTTGAAAAAATTGATTCCAAAATGATTAACAATGGGTTGTATTATATTGAAGGGTTATTGATATTTTCCGGGTACAAATCAAGAAAGAAAAACATGCAGAGTAGGGCCGTTGAAGTCGAAAATGCAATTACTTTGTTTGAAAATGATTTAATTTATGGTAGTAACAGGTTTGAAAGTTGGTTTTTACTTGGTCAAGCGTATGGTTACCTCGTGGAAGATGATTTGATTTGGACTTCGGATAAGTTAACTGGTGCGGATAGAAAAATAGCCACGGCAAATTTGCAACGGAAATCTTTAATTTGTTACTTGATGGCCATTAATAAAACTTTAGATGAATCAATCCGTGACTCCATCAAAGAAATTATTGGTAATTTAATGTCATCATTTGCCAAAGAGATGTTTAGTGCTGTGTTTGAACCAATGAACATGCATGCTTTAAAAGTTCAAGCACATCCAAGATTTGTCAATCGAACTATTGGAGGCGCGACATTTGAATCGGTTTCGGAGCAACCTGCTACTAGCAAAGATGTTTGTATCAAAATTATTCAACAATCGTTACATATTGCCATCAAGTCCAAGTCACGTGATTGGTCGGATTATTATTATTTAGCCAAAGTGCAAAGGAAAATGGGTAAGCCAGCGGTTTTGGTGATGGATACGATGGTTAAGGCTTGTGAACATGCGTTCAAATACCGTCAAGCAGATAATGTTGTGGAACCTCATTACGCATTAGTGTCGTTAGCATACAAGTATGTGAAAGATTCCAAATTACCTGGTACCGAAGCAGTTAAATACCTCGTAAATGATCCATTAGTACACTTAGATATTGCTGGAGAAACTGATTTCAGAAAAGTTATCATTAAAGCTCTTAAAAAAGTTGATGGTTCCGATACGAAAAAATGGCAACACAAGTCCAAATATAGAATGGCGGTTATTTTGAGAGAACAATTTCGCGATGTTAAAGGAGCTACCGAACTAATGTCGACGTTTATTTCCCTTAAAGCAACCAGTAAGACGCTTGTGCTGATATGGAAACCGGAACCAGAGAGACCGGGGAAACATTTCTTGTACACCTACCAGTACATTTATTTTTATATTGAGTTGCTTAAAGAGGCAGATGATCTTAATAGTTTGGTTACGATGTTGCCGAAATTACGTCGATCTAATTCCGTCATGATTAATTTGCCAGTGGTGTGGGAATTTCTTTGTTCATCGATTTGTAAAATCATTAGAGAAGCATTGGGGATCACCAACACTTTTGAATTTACGGAAAACTTGATCAACACGTTATCATATCAAGTTTTCTCCGTTAATGTCAAATCTATGTTGAAAAAAATGGAAGGACAACCCATGGCGGAAGATTTAAAACCCCATTTGTGTTTTTTGTATGCTATTAACGATATGAAGAAGGCTAATAATGGGTATGGTCCTACCTCATTTATCGATGATACCCTCGTGGCTACTTATTTCCATATTTATCTTTATTATAATAAGGATTCGTCAAGTATGGAAATTGTCACGACTGATTCTCCCGGTGCTAAGAAGAAAATCGCCAAGAGAGATATTTTCCCATTGACTAATGATTTGATGAAAGTCTATAAAACACAGTTAGATGAATTGCTTAAAAAAGATTTGTATAATGAATTTGTTGTTGCTGAAAAATGGAAACGAAAAGTCGGACTGATGACTCAAGAAGAATTACAAGCACATTTACAAAAAGAAGAAGAACAGAAACGTATTCAAGAGGAGAAATCGAAACAACAACTGGTAGATGAACCAAAAATCAAAGAAGAGAAAGATGGCGAAGCTAAAATTGACGGCGAATCAAAACCTGCAAGTAGATATGAAATCATCGTACTTGAAGATGATGACGACTCATCTTCGTCAAATGACACAAACGAGCCATCACTTAAAAAACAGAAAACATAGTAAACACTATTTATATATATATATTAGATCACCTCACCTTTAGTAGTTATTAAATTTCTAAGAGATAAGTCATACACAATCTTATTTAGTCTTTGAGAATTATATTTCAAACTATCGTATCTTTTCCTCAACATATCATTTTTCAAGTCCAACAACTGGAACCCATTTTGAAGTTTTGACACAATCTGCAGGTTGATAATACTAATTGAATAATTTGCCGACTTAGCACCACTTGACCCCACCGACTCATTAATCACAGTAGTAGTGGTATATTCCACTATAGTGTCCACCAATCGGAGCAATGCTAACAAATAACTCTGATAATCGATTTTGTCCAAGAACAAAATCTCCGCGACTTCATTTGGATTCATAATCACACCGACATCGGAAACAGTATTAGTAATCATCGGGATTTCAATTGGATCAGTAATGAATCCATTAGCTATGCTTAAGAAATATCTATTTGCAACCAAAATATATATCGAGTCTTCCAAAAACTTACTCAAGAAACGTTCCTTTTGACTTGGCTTACAGTCCAAATCCAAGATCAATGACTTGTATTTATGGTAGTTTTCATAGATGGTTTGTCCGGAGGCACCTTTTTCGATTATACTGCTGCTTAGGTGGGTTGGACTGCAGTTTATCCATTCATTGATGATTGATTTGTAAGGGATGAGGGTTAAATCGAATTGATGTTCGATTTCTTGTAAGGATGATTTACGATTTAAACTGGGAAAGTTAGTAAGTTGGGTTAATGTGTGTGTGTGGTTCTATAGATATGCATACTCTTGTTCGATGTCATCTTTAATGCTGACAAAGAATTGGTCAAGGGACATAATTTGCGGTGTGTGTGTTGCCTGATGGTTGATATAAAAAAAAATGCAGGGAAGAAAAAGAGGAAAAATTTTCCCTTACTAAAAGATAGGCTAAGACAAAAAAAAGAAAATTGCGATAAATTTTTCCTTGTCTCTTTTTTTTCTTTTTCTGTGCTTTATTTAATATTTTTTTGTTGGAGAAATGTCAAAAAAGATTTTATGTTTACCGGGATACTTGCAAAACGGAAGTACTTTCGCTGCTAAATCTTCCGGTTTAAGAAAACTACTTACTAAAAAACTCAACTGTCAATTAGACTATATTGATCCATGTCATAAGATTGAGTCATGGAGAGAATTTTCATTCCCAATTGCTGCAACTCCTGAAGAATCGGATAAAACTTGGGAAGGTATTGTGTCCAGTGGGAACAATGTACGTTGGTTTGAACATAAAGAACCAGGAGTCAATATTGGTTTGGAAGATTCTGTCAAATATATCGTTAATCATATCAAGGAAAATGGTCCATATGACGGTATTATCGGGTTCAGTCAAGGTGCGCTTATGTGTGAATTTATAACCAACTCAATTAGGAGATTATTACCATCTCATCCAGATTTCAAAATCAGTTTATCGATTTCTGGGTTTTATCTAACGGAACCGGGTGATGGTAATTTAGCCAAAGAACATAGGGATGAAATTAACGATGTGACCGATTTGGAAGAGTATAAGAAGTTAGTCAAAATCTCTCCAGACGTTGAAAAGTATTCTATCCCACCAGAAGATTTACAAACTCAAGTGTTGATGGTTTTCGGTGAATCAGACAATATTGTTGCTCCAATTAGAGCTAGATATGTAAGCACGTTTTACAAATCACCGAAATTGTTTCCTCATGAAGGTGCTCATTATGTACCTAACAAGAAAGATTTCCTTCAACCTATTGTTAAAGTATTTGACGAAGCGTTGAATGAAAAACCAATGTTGTAAGAATTTATAGACACTAGAAGAAAAAATATATATTCATCACTCAAAAAAAAAAAAAAAAGCTCAATCACTTTTCTTATTCAACGAACGAAAATGTCTACAGATACATACGAACCAGGAGCAGCCAAACGATTAAAGAAAGAAGAGTCTGGGTTTTCAAGAAAGAGAGAAATCTCAACAACATCCGTACCAGGATCAATCTACGCAAATCCAAAAGATAACACCCCAGCATGGTTACGTCCGAAAGAAAATAACAAATATGATAAATACGGTGAACGACCATCAGCTAGTAAACCAGCCACTACCACCACCACATCTGATCCTAGACTTAATCGATTAAAACGTGCACGTGAAGAACTGAATGACCATGATGCAAGAGATGATCACCATGAACAACATGAAGGAGAAGAAGAAGAGACGATATCGCCATATATTCATTTACAAGTCGCCAATCCATCGGTCAACCATTTACAACAACAGCATGAAAACAAGTATCATACTTTCCAAAGTAGAATTTCCAATAGAGAACATAGAGATATCAACAGTATAGTACGAGCCCATTATAATCAACGTACCCAACAAGCCAAACATCAAGGGTCAAGAACCAATTCACCAATTTACAAGTTGAGGAATTTCAATAACGCCATTAAGTATATCTTGTTAGGGAACTGGGGGAAGCATGATCCAGAGCAATCTGATTTGTTTTCTTTGTTGGATTTATGTTGTGGTAAAGGGGGTGATTTGAACAAATGTGAGTTTATTAAAATTGATCAATATATCGGGGTTGATATTGCTGATTTATCCGTCAAAGAAGCTTATGAGAGATATCTGAAACAGAAAGCTAGATTCAAGTCAGCTAACCGTAGTTCGTCCAATCGATACAATTTCGAATGGTGTTTCGCCACGGGTGATTGTTTTACGCAATTTGTACCGGATATTTTGGAACCTAATTTCCCAGGAATCATTGATCGTGCGTTCCCCGTTGATGTCGTGTCGACGCAATTCTCATTACATTATTCTTTTGAAAGTGAAGAAAAAGTGAGAACGTTGTTGACTAATGTGACTCGATCATTACGGAAAGGAGGGAGATTTATTGGAACTATCCCGTCATCTGATTTCATAAAACAACAAATAACTGATAAGAAACTTGTCAGGGATGAAAATGGGAAGATGAAGTTTGGAAATGGGTTATATTCTGTCACATTTGATAAGGATCCTCCTGAAGATGGGATTTTCCGTCCAGCATTTGGTAATAAGTACAATTATTGGTTGAAAGATGCAGTTGATAACGTTCCTGAATATGTGGTTCCATTTGATACATTAAGATCATTATGTGAAGAGTATGATCTTGTGTTGAAGTATAAAAAAGGATTCATTGATATATTTAATCAAGAAATCCCAAAATATTTCAGTAAATTGAATAAGAATTTGATTGAAGGTATGAAGAGAAGTGATGGGAAATATGGGGCTGAAGGGGAAGAAAAGGAAGCCGTGGGGTTTTATGTAGGATTCGTATTTGAGAAAGTATAAGTCTAATAGATCATGGTTAGAGATGTGGTAAAGTTTTAATTTTTTTGGTTAAATTTTTTTGGTTAAATTTTTTGGTTAGATATTTGGAACAAAAAAAAAATTCTTCAAAAAAATATTTTTTAAAAAAACCAAGGAAATATCAATCAGCCGAAGTAGGTTTCAATTATCAGCTAATTGGCAGGGGATATGTTTGTTACTGTGTGTATATATGGATATACGCCGGATATACCAATAATGAAAAAAAAAAGTGGAGAAAGAAGAAATGGAAAATGGAAATGGAAATGCAGAAAAAATAAAATTAAAATAAAATAAAAATCTATTGTATGAAAGTGTGTGTGTGTGTTTGTTTAGTATAAAAATAAAGTTTGAAATTTTGAAATTAAGTTTAATTATGTGATCAAAGTAGGAAATTTAATTTAAGAAAGTTTAAATATTTTCTTTTTTTTCCAAAAAAAAATTTTTAGTGAGTAACGTGACACAACCAAAAAGATTATTAAAATATACGATGCATATTAAAAAAATTTATTACTTCAGTATACTTTGATTCGCTTATAAATACTTTTTAACAACCCATTAGAAAATAACGAAAGAAAGAAAAAAAAGTTGTGCCCCTGAATTTAAATAATAATTAAAAATATCGATTTTACTTCTCTACATACATAAATAATAAATCTCTCAGTTTCTTTTCTTGTTCTCATCTGCATGCTTTCATAATACTCACGGAGAAGAAGGAATAAATCAGGCGGTTCTATTTTTTTTTTTCATTCTATATTGGCAAAGTAACAATGTAACACGAATTGAAAGGATATGAACACTGAGGGTTACAAATTGGAATTAAGGTTGGGTTTAAGTTTATAGTTTAGCTTTTCTAAAACAGGGTTCCTTAACCATCTTAAAACGAAATAAAGCTTGGAATATTAATAATATTATTTTACAAAGTATGTTTGCGGTTTTTTTTTTCTTGATATTCGAAATCCTCCCTTTTCAATAACAATATTTCTCTTAAACAAATAAAAGAGTTTTGACGAAATCAACAACCTCAAACATATAACTTTACATGTACCTGATGTAAAATTCTCCATGTACTCCTCGACATCAATGAAAGTAAGGGATGGAGTGAAAAATATGCGAAATTCGTAATGCACATACGATACGCACATATTAGGGAGTATTAATCTTTTAGAATCACATCAGGCGGTTTATAGTGAACCTTCTTATTAGTTTAGATCTCTCTCAAGAGTTTATGTATTGCGTCTACGGAACGGAAATCGAAATCGGAGATGCAACTTTTATAACCCCACCGAGAAAATCACAAAAAAAAAAAAAAATTTCCAGAAAAAAACGAAACAAAAAAAAAAATGTTTAGGAAACAGTACATACACGTGAGCATAAAACTTAAATACATGGAGTGGCTATGATACATAAGGCATTGTCACAAACAGCAATCTGAAAAAAAAAAAAACATGACACGGGTTTGAAAACAAAGAAAGAAAGTGAATAAAAAAAAAAAAGCTCGACATGAAATTGGATTTCGACAAGGTTTTTTTTTTAATTTTTCACAGATCAGGGCCAAGTTTTCCAATAAAATATTGAGCTGAGGATTCTACTGGATTTAGTGTCACATGTAACTTGACAAGTTGAAAAATTTACGTAAAACCTATTGTTACATCAAAATTTCACGGGGTACTCCGTAGGTGATTCAAAAGAAAGATTTTCTTCAATCCTAACCACGGTATTTGCTTTGTTGAGTAATTTTTTCTATTTGTCTTTTTTTTATCTGTTGTACATGTGCATAGACAAAGATCTTTCTCTAACTTTTTTTCTTAGCAATATTGTTATATACAGTACTGTTGTTTTTTTGCGGAAAATTGTTTTTCCCAAAAATACGTTTTTTATTTTTTTCCTTTTCTTACATTTTAGCAATGCATGTGCGTAGGATTATTGTGCATACATTTAAAGGGAAGCAAGAAATTTTATTTGTTGGATTTTTTTTTTTTGGTTGTTTATTTTTGGTGGTAAAGTTCTCGTTTTGTTTGTTTAGACATTACATTCGAGATTAGCGTGGAATTCATTATTATTTTTTGTAACTAATATCATGCAATACGAGTAGTGTTTATTGCTCACCAATGATTTTCGCTCTTTTCATTATGTTGGCTACCGCCTGACGAAAAGTATCAAACCATTGAATTGATTTGGGTGGAATCTTGAAATAACGAATGAACAAAAAAAAAAA
>JAKTXQ010000046.1:485-19268 GCA_030582995.1 Candida maltosa
AAATACTTTTACGTGTATTGTATTACAGAAAATGTAAATATTTTTTTTGTAAAAATTTCTTTGTGTTCTTTTTTTCCAATTTTTATAGTTAATCAATTCAAAACTCCCCTTTCATTTGGTCACGTGGATATACACCATAACTATTTAAGATCTTGTCCTATTTCCACAAAAACAAATGAGTTTTTTTTTTTTTTCGTAATTACACTAATCTTCTATGTTTCTAGACCAACAGACCTTAAAGAAGAACTTCGTTTGCCGTAAGGTTTATTGTTAGCGGGTACGTGAACCCTTCACTCCACAGAATTTTTTTCTCTCGCCTTTCAGTTTTTTTTTTCTTCTTCAACCCAAATTATCACCAATTACACCCTTTTTATCTATCTACACCAACACCAATCCAATCATGTCGTCTCAAGTATTGAAATCTCCTTTATCTAAATCTTTAAAAGTTGCTCTCATTCAATTGAAAGCAGGCGCTGACAAAGCAGCTAACTTGTCCAAAGTTACCAAATTTATCGATCAAGCAATTACTAATGCTCCAGATACTAATTTAGTCATGTTGCCAGAATGTTTCAATTCCCCATATGCAGTTGACCAATTCAGAAATTATGCTGAATCCATTCCATCTGGAGAAACTACTGAATTATTATCCAATTTGGCTAAAAAATATAACATATTCATTGTTGGTGGATCGTTCCCGGAGAAAGGCGACGATGATAAAATCTACAATACTTCATTGACATTCAATCCTCATGGAGACATTATTGCCAAACATCGTAAAGCCCACTTGTTCGACATTGATATTCCAAATGGTATAACTTTCCAAGAATCATTAACTTTATCCGGTGGTGATAAAGCCACAGTTTTTAAATTGGGCGAATATGGGAATGTTGGTTTGGGTATTTGTTACGATATCAGATTCCCAGAATTGGCATCAATTGCATCTCGTTACCCTTACAATTCATTTGCCATGTTTTATCCAGGTGCATTCAATACCACAACGGGTCCATTGCATTGGCATTTATTAGCTCGTGCTCGTGCTGTTGATAATGAAACTTTTGTTGTTTTGTGTTCTCCAGCTAGAGATGTTGAAGGTGGTGGTTATCAAGCTTATGGTCACTCATTGGTGGCTGATCCATTGGGTAATATTATCGCTGAAGCTGGTGAAGGTGAAGAAATTTTGTATGCCGAATTAGATCCAAGTTTGTTACCAAAAGCTAGAGAAGGAATCCCAGTTCATTATCAAAGAAGATTTGATATTTATGGTGACTTTGTCGGAGAAGGCAAAGCTAAAGTCAGTGATAAATAGTTCTATAGATACATGTATTCACCTATTAATAATCGTCTTCTTTTCGTTCTATAAATTCAGATAATACATCCATAAACTCATCAGGTTTTTCACTAATGACCCAATGACCACTATCAATATCTCTTAATTCAAAATCAGGGAAAAATTTCGCAATTTCCGGAATAGCTTCATCAGGAATATACTTGGATGCCGTTCCTCTAATAAACAACGCTGGTCCCGTCCAACGACTAATATTTGAATCATATGGCCAACTAGAAATAATCCCTTTATTAATAGCATCACCAACAATATCCAACGGGATTTTCGAAGTAACATGCTCGTGTCGTTTCCCACGATTCAAATTCGTCAACAAAAACTGTCTAATATATTTACTTGGTTCCACTTCCGCTAACTTCGCATCAACATCCTTAATATTAGTATATTTATATTTCTCCAACGACAATCTCAACTGATTCACATATTTCCCAAACTGAGACCCGGAATTCCCAAACGCAATAGGGGCGTTATCCACCGAGCATATAAACTTTGGCAAATCTGGTCTTCTCAATGCCAACGCCATCGTGGTCTTAGCACCCATTGAATGTCCGACCAAGATAGGTTTAGCGAAATCCGGGAATTTCTGTTGTTCGATCCAATGTTCCACATCAGCTGCAAAACTAGGATAATCCAAACGGGGATGATGAGGACTGGTCCCGAAATTTCTTAAATCTAGACAATATACATCACGGTCTAATCTGGTGCTTAATTGTTTAGCTACGGTTCTGGTATTGGTACGTGATCCGAAAAGTCCATGAAGGAAAATCAATGGGGATTTGAATAGGATCGGTTCTTGATCTGGTGAATATTTGTCGTAGGCTAATTCAACGGTTTCTATGGATCCGTCTGTTGATAATGCATCTCCCAAATATGATGATGGGGTTGGTGAAAAGTGAGTAGACTTGACGGAAAACAACCGGTATGGTTGTCTTTGAAGAAGTTTGAACATACTTGGAGAGTGTAAACAAAAGAGAGAAAAAACAAATGAAAATTTTTTTTTCTTTTTTTTAGTTGAATTTTTCCGCAAAAAATGTGGAAAATTATTTTATCAAGTTACAAAAAGGGTTCGTTTGATTAAAAACGCGGTGCTAGTATCGGTTAGAATACCTAGCATGAGTTAAAGTCGATGATAGCGAGTTCTTGTAAGCATTTTAATAAACATTAATTATGGCTAAGAATTACAGACTTAGATATTTTATAAAATGAACTTTACTCCACTATTAAAAGCAGACGAGCTAAAAATTGTTTCATTGATTGCTTTATTTTGTACCACCGACTGAAAGCAATTTCAGGTTTCGCTTTATAATTTTTTTCCCTTTAACAAAAAACATCATCAGAAAAAAAACAACAACAATTTCAGAATTTCAGGAACCTCTTTCCCTCAGCCTAAAAAAATAAAATTTATTACTTGTTGTTTTTTTTACTCTTTATACCACGTCATTAAACATTATCAATTTTTGAAAGTTATCATCAATTGAGTGAAAATGTCTACTGCAGCACCTACCGCTACCCCGGTTAACCCAAATGATACAATAGACCCTCCTAAACAAGTAGATATACAAAATCAAGCTCCTCCACCAAAGGAAGCTCTTGAACAAGGTAAGCCACCTTCCAATGATGATACTAAAACTCCATTATCTTCAAAATCAAGGACATCCTTGTCTTCACTTTCTAGAAATAGCAGTCAAACTTCTCTTTTGACTCCAAGTGAAGATTTCGACATGTCCAATGTGAAAACAAAACCTGCTCCAAGACAACCTGTTGACCCTACTTATATGGGTTGGAAAGAAATTGGTGGTTTTGAAGAAGATGATATTTTGACAGCCGCCGATGAAACGGTTGATTTATTATCCAAAGGGTCCCTTTTTGATCAATACTTGCCTTCAGCAATTTATGGTGATTGGTATCACAATGCCGGTTATTTGATTGTTGCTGGGTTGTTATCTTGGATTATCGGTTGGTTTAGATTCTCAATAGCCCCAGTGTTCTTCGTCATGGTTGTGTTTTCCATATTGTACCGTGCCTCAATTAAAAAATATAGAGGGTTATTACGTGAACAAGCACAACGTGAGTTTTCTGTTAAATCAATTGAAAGTGATTTTGAAACCATGGACTGGTGTAATTATTTTTTGGAACAATTCTGGTATTTCTTAGAACCATCTATTTCCCAAATTGCCTGTGAACAAGCCAACCCGATTTTGGCCAGTTCTCCTGCTCCAGCTTTTGTTAAATCCTTATGGTTAGATAGTTTCACTTTGGGTACTAAACCTCCACGTATTGATTATGTCAAGACATTGAGTGGTACTGCTCCTGATGTTGTTGTTATGGATTGGGGGTTCTCTTTTACTCCTAATGCGTTAGTTGATGCCAATGCTAAACAATTGAAAAATCGTGTCAATGAAAGAATTGTCATTAAGGCTAATTTGTTTGGTGTTACTGTTCCTATCGCCATTGATGATGTTTCGTTTAAAGGATTGGCTAGAGTTAGATTGAGATTGATGACTTCTTTCCCTCATGTGGAAACTATTAATGTGTCAATGTTGGAACCACCAGTTTTCGATTTCAACACTAAAGTTTTGTCTGAATCTTCATGGTGGTTTGAAGTTTTAGGTTTTCCTGGGGTTTATCCATTTATTAATGAAATGGTTAAGAAATACGTTGGTCCACTTCTTTTCTCCCCATTGTCTTTCCAATTAAACGTGCAACAATTGTTAGCTGGTAATGCTTTGGATTCTGCCATTGGGGTTTTGTCTATTACTGTTGATTCCGCTAGAGGTTTGAAAGGTTTTAAAACCATTGGTAACACTTTAGACCCATACCTTACTTTTGGGTTCCAAAATAAAGTCTTGGGTAAAACCAAAATTATTGATGATACCAGTGAGCCAGTTTGGAAAGAAACCGTCACCATTCCAATTTCTTCATTATCTGAACCATTCAATATCTCTGTTATTGATTTCAATGATTTCAGAAAAGATAGACAAGTTGGAAACATTCAATTTGATTTGGAATCCTTGATTGATAATCCTAAACAATCCAACCTTACTGCCGCTTTTTTGAGGAACAACAAACCAGTTGGTGAATTAGCTTTTGGTCTTCATTTTATGCCTACCATTGAACCAGTTAGACAAGCCGATGGTGCCATTACTCCACCACCAGATTTGAACACTGGTATTGCTAGAATCCAAGTTATTGAAGCTAGAAACTTGAAAGGTGGTGAAAAAGGTGCATCCACTAGTGCCGAAGTTATTTTCAATGGTGAATCTGTATTAAGTACTAGTGTTCAGAAAAACACCAACAATCCAGGATGGAATGGTACTACTGAACAAATTGTGTACAATCGTGCGAAAGCTAAGGTTAGAGTTTTGATTAAAGATAAATCAGGTAAAGTTCAAGAACAACTTACTCATAGTTTGAACGATTTGATTGATGCTACTCAAGTTGAACAAACCTGGTTCCCATTATCTCGTGGTGGTGAAGTTAGAATCAACACTACTTGGAAACCAGTTGAATTGGAAGGTGCCAGTGGTGCCGGGGGTTACACTCCTCCAATTGGTGCTGTTCGTGTTGGTGTTTTGAATGCTGAAGATTTGCGTAACTTGGAAACCATTGGTAAAGTTGATCCATATGTCAGATTATTAGTTAATGGTTTCGAAAGAGCTAGAACTTCCGCTATTGAATCTACTTTGAATCCTACTTGGAATGAAATCCATTACCTTACTGTTTCCTCTCTTAATCAAAAATTAACTATTGAAGTTATGGATGTTGAAGCTCATTCTCCTGATCGTACTTTAGGTTCATTCGATGTTAAGTTAAGTGATTTGATTCAAAAAGATGAACGTGGGTTCTACGTTGAACATGTTGATAAAAAGGAAAGACAAGGTAGGTTGATCCACAAAAAGGGTCCAAAAGGTACCGTCACATACACTTTATCATTCTACCCCGCCTTACCAGTTATGTCACTTCAAGATTATAAAGAAGAAGAAGAGGAACAAAAGAAAATAGCTGAAGAAAAACAAAAATTGGCTGAAGAAAAGAAACAAGCAACTACTGAAGCTGCTGGTAAAGAAGACGCCGGTAATGAAAAGGAAGGAGAACAACAAACTGCCGCTGAAGAAAAGAAGACTGAAGAAGATATGGAAGCAGAACTTGATGAAGAAGAAAGTTCATTCAGCTCTAAATTGAGATTATCTTTGGATCAATTGTTAGAATACCAATCTGGTATTTTAATCTATGAACTTCAATTGAACAAATTGAATAAAGAAAACTATCTTCAAATTTATAATCAAAATCAAGGTTATCCTGATTTTACTATCAAAAATGATAAGAAAACCATTACTGGTGATTCTGTGGTTACATCGTTAGACTGGGGTAAAACCGAATTCAGAGTGGTCAAGAAGAAAGATTTTAATAGATTAGATAAAGCCAGTGGTGAAACATCACTCCCAACTATTCAATTACTTAAGAATGGTTATTCTAAACCAATGAATATTCAATTGGAAGGTGCCGGTTCATTAGGTGCACAATTTTCTTGGATCCCATTAGTTTTCGAAAGTGGTATTCCTCCACAAGACAGCGTGGACAATTCCGGTATCTTAACTGTTGAAATTGAAAAAGCTGCCGGTTTGCCATCGGCTGATAGTAATGGTAAATCAGATCCATTTGTTGAGCTTAAATTGAATTCCGAAAAAGAACCATTCACCAAAACCAAGACAATGAAGAAAACATTGGACCCAGTATGGAACCATACTGCCACTGTTGAAACTGCTAATCTTTATGATTCTGTTCTTCATTTGGTATGTTACGATTGGGATATGGCTGATAAGAATGATTTATTAGGTGTGGGTCAAGTTCATTTAAGTGACTACGATTTGAAACAAGGTGCCTCGGCCAACGTTGAAGTTCAATTAGAAGATGAAAATGGTGATCCTGCCGGTATTGTCTATCTTACCCTTTCCTTCAAACCAGAATTTATCTTAAACATTAAATCAAAGAACTCTGCTACCGGTATGACTAAAGTTGGAAATGTTGGATTTGGTGCTGGTAAAGGTGTTGCGAAAGGAGTTGGAGCTGTTGGTAAAGGAATTGGCAAAGGTTTAGAGTTTGGTATTGGAGGTGGTATTAAGGGTATTAAGAAAGGTTTACATCTTGGTAAATCAGAGTAAAAGAAGAATATGTATGATTATAGTTTTAGTTTATTTTTTGTTTTTCCGAACCCGTTTATTGTTTATTATTATTTTTTCTCTGTCTCACTAATCACCATCTTTGAGATGAGATTTCTATATTCAAACAGAAGAAAAAAAATTTTTTTTTTTTTTTCCATCTCTTTCTCCCTTTTTTTTTTTTCATCCCATCAATCAAAAAACCTACAATAAAAAAATCATGGATATCTCTAAACCAGTTGGTTCAGAAATCACATCTGTGGATTTTGGTGTGTTGTCAGATAACGAAATCAGGAAGTTATCTGCCCGTCAAATCACCAATCCCATTGTGTTTGATAACTTAGGACATCCAGTAAATGGAGGGTTGTATGATTTATCCCTAGGAGCATTTTTAAGAAATCTTTGTACAACCTGTGGATTAGATGAAAAATTCTGTCCTGGTCATATGGGTCACATTGAATTGCCTGTGGCTGTTTATAATCCGATGTTTTTTAACCAATTATATATTTTCTTGAGAAGTGCTTGTTTGTACTGTCACAAATTCAAATTGAGTCAGTTGGAAGTACACAAATTCCAATGTAAATTGCATTTGATTCAATATGGTTTGTTGTTGGAATGTGTGGAGTTGGATAATATCATGGCTAGTACTGGCTCGAGAGCTGGTGATGACCTTGAAGATGAAGAAGATCAAGATGAATCCGTCGACGATAAACTTAAAAAAGATTGTATGCAACGTCGTGAAGATTTCGTGAAGAAGAGTATTGAAACAGCGTTGAAAGAAGGAAGAACTAGTCATAGAGGTGTCATTACTGCATCTGTTTCGGAAGAAAGAAAAGAAGTCATTCATGATTTCTATAAGAGATTGTTGAGTAGACCAAAATGTGCCAATTGTGGTATGTACTCTCCAGGTTTTAGAAAAGATGGATTTACTAAGATTTTTGAAAATTCATTGACTGATAAACAAATCACAAATAACCGTGTTAGAGGTTTACAACGTCCAGATATGATTAAGAAAAATGCTTCTTCCAATGGTAAATCATCAGTCAGTGATTTACCAAATATAAAACACAAAGGTGGTTCCAAATATGTTTTATCCACTGAAATCAGAAATATTTTAAGATCATTATTCAATAAAGAACAACCAGTTTTACAAAAAGTTTTCCATTCTCGACCATACCAACATGAACACGTCAGTGGAGATCTTTTCTTCAAACAATCCATTTTAGTTCCACCAACTAGATTCAGATTGCCATCTAAATTGGGTGATGAAATTCATGAAAATGCTCAAAATGAATTATTATCCAACATTATCAAAACTTCTGTCCTTATTAGAACTTTAAATGATCAAATTTCCAACATGTACAAGGAAAAAATCAGCGGTGAAGATAAAAAAATTGTGTTTAACAGATTAATGAATGCATTTGTCACTTTACAAAATGACGTTAACGCTTTCATTGACTCAACCAAAAATCAAAATGCCCCTGCTGGTAAAGTTCCAAACCCTGGTATTAAACAAGCTTTAGAAAAGAAGGAAGGTTTGTTCAGAAAACACATGATGGGTAAGAGAGTCAATTATGCTGCTCGTTCCGTTATTTCCCCAGATCCTAATTTGGAAACCAATGAAATTGGGGTGCCACCAGTTTTCGCCAAGAAATTAACCTATCCGGAACCAGTCACTGCTTATAATGCCGCTGAATTGAGACAAGCTGTTATCAATGGTCCAGAAACCTGGCCGGGTGCTATGCAAGTCCAAAATGAAGATGGTTCTTTAGTTTCCTTGATTGGTATGAGTTTGGAACAACGTAAAGCTCTCGCTAATCAATTATTAACTCCAAGTAGTGGTAATTCCGTGGTTGGTAAAAAAGTTTACAGACATATCAGAAACAAGGATGTTGTTATTATGAATCGTCAACCAACTTTACATAAAGCATCTATGATGGGTCATAAAGTCAGAGTGTTACCAGGAGAGAAAACTTTAAGATTACATTATGCCAATACTGGTGCTTATAATGCTGATTTCGATGGGGATGAAATGAATATGCATTTCCCACAAAATGAAAATGCCAGAGCTGAAGCATTGAATTTGGCTAATACCGATAGTCAATATTTGACCCCAACTTCCGGGTCTCCATTGAGAGGGTTAATTCAAGATCATATTTCCGCCGGGGTTTGGTTGACTAGTAAAGATAGTTTTTTCAACAGAGAAACTTATCAACAATTAATCTATGGATGTATTAGACCAGAAGATGGCCACACCAACAGAAACAGAATCATTACTGTTCCACCAGCAGTTTATAAACCAGAAATGTTATGGACTGGTAAACAAGTCATCACAACTATTCTTTTAAATATCAAACCAGATGATGTTCCAGGGGTGAATTTGATTTCTAAAAATAAAATCAAGAGTGATTATTGGGGTGAAGGCAGTACTGAAAATGAAGTCATTTTCCAAAATGGTGAATTGTTATGTGGTATTTTGGATAAATCCCAATATGGTGCTTCTCAATTCGGTATTGTCCATTCATTGCATGAAGTTTATGGTCCAGCTGTTGCCGGTAAAGCATTAAGTGTTTTAGGTAGATTATTCACCAACTACATTATGATGACCGCTTTCACTTGTGGTATGGATGATTTGCGTTTGACAGATGAAGGTAATCATTGGAGAAATGATATATTGAAACAATCTGTTGATATTGGTAGAGTTGCTGCTACTGAAGTTACCAATTTGGATGATGATACCAAGAATAACAACAATGAATTGTTGAGAAGATTAGAAGAAATCTTGAGAGATGATAACAAATTAGGTATTTTAGATGCCATCACTCAATCTAAAGTCAATGCTATTACATCGCAAGTTGTTTCCAAGTGTGTCCCAGATGGTACTATGAAGAGATTCCCATATAATTCTATGCAAGCGATGGCATTATCTGGTGCCAAAGGTTCCAATGTCAATGTTTCTCAAATTATGTGTCTTTTAGGGCAACAAGCTTTGGAAGGTAGAAGAGTCCCAGTCATGGTTTCCGGTAAGACTTTACCATCTTTCAAACCTTATGAAACCGATGCTAGAGCCGGTGGTTATATTAAACAACGTTTCTACTCTGGTATCAGACCTCAAGAATATTATTTCCATTGTATGGCTGGTAGAGAAGGTTTGATTGATACTGCCGTTAAGACTTCTAGATCTGGTTACTTGCAACGTTGTTTGACCAAACAATTGGAAGGGGTGCATGTCAGTTATGATAATTCGGTTAGAGATGCTGATGGTACATTAATTCAATTCCTTTATGGTGGTGATGCTATTGATACCACCAAACAATCGCATATGAATCAATTCAAATTTTGTGTTGATAACTACGATGCATTATTGGCCAAATACAATCCTGGTGATATGATTGAAAATATTGATACTGAAGATGCTTCCAAATATTCCAAGAAAGTTCGTAAATCATTGAAGAAACAGAAAAATGTTCCTCATTATGATCAAGTTGTCAAATATGATCCAGTTATGAACGTTTTCAATCCTGCTAAATATTTAGGGTCCGTTTCTGAAAAATTCCAAGATAAATTAGACGATTATATTTCTAAAAACCCAACTGTTTTTGCTCAATCTAAAGAAGAAGCCAAGAGTACTGGTAAATTAACCGAGAAGAAATTCAGAGCCTTGATGCAATTGAAATATATGAGATCATTAATCAACCCTGGTGAAGCCGTTGGTATTATTGCTTCTCAATCTATTGGTGAACCATCTACACAAATGACATTAAACACTTTCCATTTCGCTGGTCACGGTGCGGCAAATGTCACTTTGGGTATTCCACGTATGAGAGAAATTATTATGACTGCCTCTGCATCTATTAAGACTCCACAAATGACTTTACCTATTTTACCAGATGTTAATGACAACCAAGCTGATGCCTTCTGTAAATCTGTTGCTAGAGTGGTTATGTCTGAATTCGTTGACAGAGTTGTTGTTACTGAAACTACTTCTCAAGATACCGATGGTACTAATAGTAGATCTTACGTTATCAACTTGAAATTCTACACCAAAGAAGAATATGAAGGTGAATATGATATTTCTCAAGACCAATTGGAAGATGTGATAACCAGTAAGTTCTTGCATGCTTTGGAAGCCCAAATCGTCAAAGAAGTCAAGAAACAAAAGAAACCTGATCACTTACCAACCGTTGGTAAATCAGCCGGTAAGACCGATATGGAATCTGTTTCGGGTAAAATTAAAGAAATCAATGACAATGATGACGACGATGAAGATGAAATCGTTGAAGATCATGATGAAGAACAAGCTAAACAAAACGTCAAACAACAAGTTTCATACGATGGTCCAGATGATGATGAAATTGAAACCATGAAAAGAGCTGAAGAAACCAGTGATGAAGAAATGGCTGATAAATCCGACTCTGACTCTGATGATTCTGAATCAGAAGAAGATGATGATGGAGATGTCGACATGGATAAAGAAGACAAGAAAGAAACTGAACTTTCTCGTTCTGCTAAAGATCGTCAATTGGAAGTTATTGCTTCTCACAACATGGTTACCCAATTCAATTTCGATGATGATAATGGTGAATGGTGTAATTTCAAATTGGTGTTGAATGGTAATGAAACCCAAAAATTGTTGATGGTCAACATTGTTGAAGATTTGTTGCGTAAAGTTGTTGTTCGTGAAATCCCACATATCGGAAGATGTGTTCACCCAGAACCAGATGCACAAACTGGTAAAAGAATCTTGACTACTGAAGGGGTCAACTTTAAAGCCATGTGGGATCAAGAAGATTTCATTGATGTCAATGGTATCACATCAAATGATGTTTATGCTGTTTTACAAACATATGGGGTTGAAGCTGCTAGAAACACCATTGTGAATGAAATCTACAGAGTTTTCAATACTTATGGTATTAGTGTTTCTTCCCGTCATTTGGATTTGATTGCCGATATGATGACAAGAGAAGGTACCTATTTGGCATTTAATAGACAAGGTATTGACAGTAGTACATCTGCATTCATGAAGATGTCTTATGAAACAACATGTCAATTCTTGACCAAAGCTGTTTTGGATGGTGATCGTGAAGAACTAGAATCTCCATCTGCTAAGATTGTCATGGGTAAACTTTCCAAAGTGGGTACTGGTTCATTTGATATTTTTGCTCAAATGCCTAAAATATAATAAAATAATAAAATAAAAAAATAAAAAAAAAACGATAAAGGATTTTTTGTATAATATAGATAGTTTAATAAAATAAAAAGATGTTTTAACTTTTGCTTTTTTGCAATCGGTAGCAAAAAGTTTCACCCATTAAAAAAAAAATTATTAATAATACATATATTTAAAAAATTAAAAAAATAATAACCTCACTAAATTTACAGAATATGAAAAAGTAATTATTATTATATGACATGAACTTTAATTTTTACGAAATTCATTCAAGACCGGATAAATCAGTTCAAATGCATCGTAAATTTCTTCCCTTTTTTTAGCACCCGTTAAAACAATTTTCCCTGAAACAAAAATAAGTAAAACAATCTTTGGCTTCACCATTCTATAAATTAACCCTGGAAACAACTCTGGTTCATAAGATGAGAAAGTACCATGGGCAAATGCTAAACCTTCTAATCTAATAGCGAATTTAACATCAGTAGAACCAACAATATTTTGGATTTTAAAATCACAAAATTTGGCATTAAACCCTAATTTTTGAATAATTCTGGCATATTTCCTCGATGCCAATTTGGAATCATCTTCAGATTTGGCACCAGTAACAACCATCTTACCAGAAGCAAAAATCAATGCTGTTGTTTTAGGATCCCTGATTCTCATAATAACAGCAGCAAATCTTTTTGGATTATATTCTGCATTTCTAGCATGCAATGCAATGGTTTTTAAATCTAAACGACAATCTAAATTCACTGTGGCAACGATATTTTGTAAAGTTGGTACGATACCTGAAGTAGCACCATCATCATCTTCTTGTTTTGGTTCAACTACATCAGAAGGTTCTTTTTTTAATTTGATATCACCACCATCACCACTTTCGGATTGTTGTTGCTGCAGAAGCAGAGATTGCAGTTTTTGTTGTTCATCTCCTTCAGCATCAATACCTTTTGGAAATATTAATGAATCAGGACCAGTAAAAACCTTAGCTTGAGCAGCAGTAGTTGGTAATTTTAAAGAGTCCATGATTTTATTTTTTTTTTGATAAGATAACAAGAAAACTTCAAAAAATGCAAGATTTTGTGTTTCCTTGAACTCTATATCGGTTTTTCTTTTCTTCTCCTTTGTGTGTGAAAAAAAAAGAAAAAAAAAATATGAATGCGTATATGCAGGACGGATAGTTTTCCAAATTAAAAAATTTTGGTAGAAAAAATCTGGAGGGAAACTCGCGAGCTATTTATACTCCTCACTTTAAATCCGGGTAACTAGAAAAAATATTGGAAAAAATTTTTTTGCTGCGTTTTTTATTTTTACAAGAACAAGAAGAAGATGACTAAACAATGTTTCATCCCACCATCATGAAAATGAATAGTTACGACTTAGTAGTCATTGACAATTGATTCAATTAACTGATCTAAATCAATAATTCAGAAATGGAAAAAAAAATAGTCTCTTCAATGTGTTAATTTGAAAGAACCAAAAAAGAAAAGAAAGAGAAGAAAAGAAAATTGAATGAGAAAAATTTTTTTTCCCACACTTTTTCTCTTTCTCCTTTTTTTTATCTCCCTCACTGTAAATTTTTTTTTTTTTTTTTTTTCAAATTTTGAATGAAAAGATCTTATCACAGCCACCATTTACAAAAATCACACCCAAAGCAAATGGTAAATCTACTATACGTTACGTAACATTTAATGTAAATGGTGTCAAAACTATATTCAACTACCATCCATGGAATCTATTCAATCAAGATTATAACGCGTTATTTAACCTGTTAGATGCTGATATCATCACCTTACAAGAGTTGAAATTAACTGAAACGTCCCTTAAACAGAATAAAAATATTGCTCATTTGGCTGATTATAAATCATTTATAAGTATACCAACTACCAAGAAAGGGTATAGTGGTGTGGGGTTATTCATTCGTAATCCTTCTCCAAACACTACCCAGAATTTGACGGTTATCAAGGCTGAAGAAGGGATAACTGGATGGTTGAAATCGAAAACCAACGGTGATAAAGTGCCATATCGTCAACTTGAGGATAATATTGGAGGATATACTGACTTTGATCAAGAACTGGGAGAAGTCCTTGATGCCGAAGGTCGATGCGTGGTGGTGGAATTAGCTGATGGAACAGTTATTTTCGCAGTCTATTGTCCAGCCAATTCACAGAAGACGTATGATGGTGAATTATTCAGACTTACATTTATGAAGTTATTATTGGAGAGATGCATCAACCTTAAAAAATTGGGGAAGAAGATTGTCGTATTGGGTGATATCAATATCAACCTTGATTTGATTGATAATGCCGAAGGGATCGAGTTAGGAGTTAAGGATAATTTGGTAAGACGAGCTCCAGATGGTCAGATTTTTGAATCTATAAATTATGAAGAATGTGTTCGATTTAAGAATTCTCTGGATGCAAGAATATTATTAAACAAGTATGTTTACCGAACCCTATGGCAAGATTTGGTGACCGATGGTGATGATAAAGGAGATCGACAGTTTTTGTATGATACAACTAGATATGTGCAAGGAAGACGAATGAAAATGTATACTGTGTGGAATACATTGACAAATTCTCGTCAGACAAACTATGGGTCAAGAATTGATTTGATTTTGTTTAGTGATACCACTATGCTTAAGAATGTTTCCAATGCAGACATATGGCCATTTATTTTGGGATCAGATCATTGTCCTGTTTTCACAGATGTGGAAATTACTGAATCGTCGTCGGTAGATGTTGCTGAACCACCAAAGTTGAATTTGGAAGCAAAATATCATTTCAAATTAGATAAAGAAAGGGATATTACTAGCATGTTTGGAATGAAACCATCTTCCAAAAATACCGCCAAACTTCCCACATCCAGCTCCGAAAGTTCTACACCGGAACCATCACAATCTAGCATATCGAAATCAAAATATGTTTACAAAAGTCGAAAAGTGACCAAACCAGAGACTAAAAAACAGTCTACTACAAAAAGTGATAAACAAAAATCAATTAGTCTGTTTTTTTCTATAGAGTAACGGAAAATTAGTTATTAGTTATTATTAATTAGATAGTTATACAAAACTGAATAGTTTTTAAATATCTTGTAATTTTTCATTTGGATCTTCTTCATCCAATGACGACCTACTTTGTTTCCTTCTGTTTGTCAATTGTATAAATAAAAACAGAACCGAAAGAACAACACCGAACCCTGCTAAACCCATTCCCATGCGGAACCCATTTCTGATACCCAATATGGTGGTACTCATAGAAGGTTCTTTATTTCTGGTGGTATAATATTCCACAGTTCCAGCAAACCCTAAACCAATAGAAATAGAATAGTTAACAATAGTAGACACCAACGAACCGGCAATACCTTGTTGGCGTCGAGGTAATGTTGAACTCAACAAAATACACGCAGCAGGGAAAGACATATCCATCCCAATAGGTTGAATGAGCATACTGACGAATTTTTGTGCCCAATAAATTTGACCAACGGGACGGGTACCCATAAGGATAATCCCCACCAAGAAAGCAGTCATGGCAATCAATAAAACAAACGATGATGGAATTTTGGAAAGCAATATAGCCGTTCCAATAGCAGCAATAACACCTACAGGACCACAAGGAATATTTTTAACCGCTGACATGATGGCATTATCGCCATCAACTATAAGCGACCAACGGAATGTATAAAATAACCATATTCCGAAACATGACCAACCGGCAGCAATACACCCTAAGATATATTTAGTATCCCCCTGTAACACTTCCGGTGGGACTAATGGATCTTGAACGCGTTTTTCAATAAAGTAAAATATGACTAGTGATAGCACACCAACAATCAACAAGATATAATTGTACGGAACCTCCCACCCAACATTTGGACCTTGATTAAAAGCAAAATTAATCAATACTAAACCACTTACGCCGAAAAATGATCCCCAATAATCGAATTTCCCACTTGCCTTTAGCCCAATTTTTCTAGGGATAATGAAATACGCCAACACCGCCGTGGCAATACTGACAATCCCACACACCCAAAAAGTCCACTCCCATCGAGCACGGTCTGCAAATAACCCACTAAACAAAGATCCAATAATGAATCCATTATGAGCAACGGCACCAAACAACGCCATACATATATTTTTCTTTAATGACTCCGGATAATACGAACCAATCAACGCTTGAGTATTTGGCATCATTATCGCCGGTCCAATTCCTTGTAATCCTCTCATGGTGGTGAAAAAAATATTAGATTTTGTCAAACCGGAAAAGCCACACAACAACGAGAAAACTCCAAACCACAAGTATCCTATAATGTAAAGAAGCTTGTATCCGTACATGTCGCCTAGTCTACCCGATACCAAAATGAAAGTCCCTACCGTCATGGAGAAACTTGCGGCAAACCAGGACATTTCACCCGGTTCATCTTGAACGCCAAATGTATCGGCGATTTCGAATTGGGTGTTCATGGATTGAGACACGGCAGCTTGGGTCATCAACTGGGAAAAACACATGAAACTCATGAATAGAACCTCTCGAAACACGGATATTTCTTCGAAATTTGGTTCGGCTTGATGGGCAACCGTGCTTATGGATACTCTTGAATCTTCTTTTTGTAGTTTATAGTTTTCATCTGCTGGATTAAATTCTGTTAATGAGGATGAATCACGAATATCTGACATTTAATGAGACAACTGATAAAGATAAGAGAAGAGGAAAAAGAAAAACAAACAGGGAGAAGCAATTAATGGATAATTTATAACATTTTTGAAGAAAAAAAGAAAAAGAAAAAAAATAATTTTGCTGATGACATATTAATTTATTCCGATGTTTTATTTTTGTCCGGATCGTTTTAAAAACAATAGACGATGCATAATGATCGCGTTTCTGTGCCCCACTTCTTTTTTTATTATTAGTAAGATTAATAATCATTGTTCTGTTGTTTTGCATGAGGTCTGCATTTGTTTCGTATACCTTGAAACGTTAAATTGATTGGTCAAGCTTGTTGAGTTGTAGCCGTGAGTGGATGTAAATTTATCATTTCTTGGTTACAAACCGGACAAATTTGTATTACGAAAATTATTATTTAATTTTGTGTACTATGTATCTTTTTCCGCAAATTGTGATGATTCTCTCAACCATTTCAAATGAGGAATGAAAACGTCTCTACATCTTTTAATATTATTTTCTTCTTCACCTTTCACATACCACAAGAACGGACCCATATAATCATCCTTAAGAGTAGTTTTGGAAGTTTTATCAATTGGTTCACCGGTTTCGGAATCGTAATAATTCGGACAAATTCCTTCAGTGAAAAATTCCAAAACTCTTAAATCGAAATCGTAACCAACATTCTTATTCACTGATTCATACATTCTAATATGTTCATCAGAGTCTTTGTAAACAAGATCGTGATTATCAACCAACCAGTTTGGATAAAATTTAGGGTAGGAAAGATGCATGAAAATAATATCCACTTGGTCGTTGGATCCGGATCCGGATTGTGCTTGAATTGGATCATAATGAGCTAATGCCTTGGAAACAAACTTCTTGTCAGTTTTAGAATTATAACCGGTCCATTGGAATTGTTTCGTACATTGATGCCATGGTTCTTTCATGGCATGGGCTGCGGCAATAAATGTTTCTTTATCACCTTCACCAGCGGACCCTTGAGTCATTAATGGGTAATAGTAATTTGGACCAAAGACGTTATAGTATAAACAAAGCAACAACGTTTTTAAATGACTAGATTTGTTAACCATAAACATACCTGTTTCCGAGGTAGGATCAGGAAGAGCACCTTCGAAATCATGGTACCACGAATCTTTGAAAGTGTATTCGGATAATGGTTTCAACTTGTCTTTCCCACCAGCTTGTTTTTCATCGTATTTCGAATATGTTAATTTGTTTTCTTTGACAATGACTTCAGCAATATCATAATATTTAGGGTTCGTGGTTCTTGCCCATGCATCTGGCCATAAAAGTAAATTATTTTCTTTATACAAATCACTTTCAAATAAGTAATCGACATTCTTAGTTGGGAAATTATCGGAATCCAAATACAATACGTTTTCAAATTTCGAACTCAATAGGGCTAACATTTTGTATTGGTATCCACCAAGATCAAAACGTTCTTTCAAATTATCTGCCAAATTGGAGTCGAAAACATTACATCTGGCATTATATTTAGGCAACACTTTATCACAGAACTCTGGTTCATAGTCGGATTCGGTGGCAATGAATAATTCAATCGGTAACTTGGCCCCAGTTGCTCTTAACTGTTTGATGACCAAAAAAGATAACCAAGTAAATCTACCACCACCAACAAGCACATACCCGGATGAACCTTTATAAGAATCCCATTCGTCATCAGAAGGCAATAAATTACCAAATGTTTTGACTTTTTTCAATAATTCAGGAATATGTTCCGAAACGTATCTATGATGACTATCTTTCAATGCTTCCAACGTCTTATCCGGAATATCTAACACATTTTCCAAATATTCTTTGTTGAATAAAAATGAATCGTGATTTGAGAATAACTCTTTGGCATGTTCAGTCTTGTATTTCTTTTTGATTGATGGTTCTTTCATGGCGTAATTTTCCAACTTATCGAAAAATATAGTATAATCAGTAATTTTTTCATTCTTTGGAATAGTTTCTTGTGCTGCTGGTTTTGCCGGTGTTCCTTCTTTGCTATCTGATGCATCGTTGTCAATCGGCACAGCAGCATTCTGTGGGTTTGATTTTCCAATGACTTCATCCGGTGGATTATCAAGTCTATTATTCGACGCAGGACGATTTCCAACATTTGGTTTTTCCTTTGGTGACGACTCTGAGGAAGAAGAAGATGATGATGAAAAGTTCAATGCATTTTGTAAATCTGTGGATGTGACATTGGATGAAACAATGAAATGATAAATGAGAAGAAGGGTAGCGATCGCGAGCAATACCCGAATCTTTTGTTTGGATATCATTTTGAGTATTTGAAGAAGATGATGTTTAGATTATGCCTAGTTCGGCGGGAAGATAAGTTTCAGATCGTTTGATTATTATTATTTTAGAACGAACGATAAATTGAATTTTTTTCTTTTTTTTTTTTTTTTTTTTTTGGAAATGGAA
>JAKTXQ010000046.1:29869-52346 GCA_030582995.1 Candida maltosa
GCTGACGAGTGTGGCTGCGATGTTGTGGTTGGAGTCTGTGGTCGGGAATTTTGTTCAGACGTTTTTTTGGGGGTGTTTTTTCCGCGTGTTGTGGTGTGAGAAATGTGTTGTGATAGGTTTTTTTTATGGATTTTTTTTTTTTTTTTTTTGGTTTGGTTTGTTTTGGTTTATTTTTTTTTACGATAATTTCACAATGTAAATAAAACAAGAAAAATGAGAGAACAATCAGTTTTTATTTGACATCTTCGAGAATGTGCTTGCATTGTTCACATATCCAGGGGGATAGATTATTGACGTTATATATAGTCTAACTATATCAAAAGAATCTCGAAGAATCATTCACTGCACGTGGCGATAAACAAAACGGATTATGCATCATTAAATTATATAACAAAGAAAATAAAATAAGTACTTATGCATGATGTCACAATAAATTTTTTTTCTCTTTTTTTTTTTTTTTGCATATGGATATTTTTCAACCACCACCAACACCTTCCGGTCTTTCAACTTCTTTTTGAATAATTAAATCTTTCTTTAATAATTCTCTCAATTCTTCACCAATTTGATCACTAGCAGTGTTACTTTGATATGGATCAGCCGATAAGGTAGATAAACTGGTATCTCTATCTATAATATCCAACATGCGTCTAAATTTCAAAAACAACAATTCACTTCTAATCAATAATGGATCTAAATGTAATTTCATGGATAAATCATTCATATACTTTAAAACTTCATCGAATTGTTTCAAATTTTGAATGATTATACGTTCGTTATCACTTAAAATAGCCAATGCAAAGAATAAATGGAATTGAGAACTATAATAATCCGTCCAGAAAATCTCCCATAATGTCAACATCTGATCCCAATGTAATTCGCGTTTAAACCAAACCAATAACATTCTGAAGAAAAAGAATAAATCATTGGATTGACATGTTTCTAAATGTTTATATAGATTAGGTAACATGAATTGTAATAATTTGTTTAATGTATTCATTTGTTTCTTCATCCCTGATTGATCTCTGACAAAATTTCTCTCCATTCGTTCCATGAAATTGGCAAATGCCCAGAATACCAACACTTCATCTTGTAAAATAACATATAATGGAGATAATAGATCCGTCATACCTTGAACGTATCCTAAATTTTCATTATATTCGTTGTATGTTAATAATATCTCTCTCATGGCGTATAAATGTGGGTTTCTAATATTGGAAACATCAAACTCATCATCCAAATCCTCTTCATCAGGAGTTTCCGGTGACGATTCACGTCCTTCAGTATTGGTGGTTGGTTGTTTCTTTTTCGGGTTTTTGAAAATGTCTAAATTCCGATCTGTTCGATTAATATCCTTCTCAATTCTGAATTTCTGATCTTTCCAAAACTCAGTATTCCGTTTATCATCATCACTAACCCATTTCAATTTAAGTTCTTCATATCTCGTTTCATACGATTTACCTAATAATTCACGTTCTTCAGATGAAGAATCCCATGGATAAATTCCTAATAAAAATAACCATGCTTCTTTCCGGACATCTTCATGTAATCCACCATGGAAAATCCGGCTTTTAACTTCATCAACAGTAATCATTAACCTACCACTATAATCGAAAAAACCTTGCCATTCCTGTAAACTCACCGGATCTCTTCTTGACGTCTTATTAATCTCCTCTTGCGTCAACATTTCATCTGACCCTAATTCACGATTAATCTTCTGATACAATTGATCATCCAACATATACTTACTCTGACTTTGTTCCGCTTCATCTTTAACCTGTTGTGCCCATTTCGCCAAATAAATCCGTGCCGAATCAAAATCATCACCAATCTTAACCACTTCCGGTTTGCGCATAATATCCTTAATCGGAACCGGGGCATTATCCTCAATCAAATCCAACACCTGATTCTTAGTTCTTGCACTAATCGTAGCCACCGTCTCCAACACCTTCCATTTCGCAGTTGCCAAAAACTTCCCCACATCAGGTAACGTAAACGGCTCCAGGCTACTTGGTTTCGCTGGCTCGGTTTTATCCTTAAACGGAGCGAAATTCCTCAAATCGTTGGATTCAGGGTTGATCAAATAAACCGATGGTTCAATGGTTGATCTCTGAACATTGATTAAACTCAGCAATGCATTCAAAAAATCCATCCCGCCCCAATACAACTCACCATCATTCCCGAACGGATCAAACCTCTGATTCTGCAATTTCTGTCGTTGTAAACTCAGCGCACTTTCATTATCGTGGAAAAATATAATCGGCAACTTCTCCCCGTCCTGTGTATTAATCACGATTGATCCATGCCAGAATCCATGTGATGGGATTCGGAATTGGATGGAGTAGATGTATGAGAGGTTGGTGTTGAAAGAATAGCCCGATAAGATGGATTGACTTGGTTTAGAGACGATTCGTGATGTTGTTGCTTTGGTTGATTTGTGGGATATTGAGTCGAGGTTGAGTTGAATGTCTTCGATGTCGACTTGTTGGTATATTTTTAATTCATCGCTGGATAGTTGGGATTCGGGGGTGAAGGCGAGGATGATGTCGAGGTTGGTTGCTTTGGATGGTCGTGAGAGGGTGAGGAATCCGGGGATGTTGTCTTGTTTGGATGGTGTTGGGTGTAAGTATACTTTGGATTTGACAAATAGTAATTCAACCTCACCCAGGAGGATCGTACGTTTTGGTGCCATAGTTAGTTGATGTAGACTTTTTTATGGATTTGATTTGTTTGGGGTTGGGCTTTTTTTTATATAGTTTTTTGCCATTTCCCCCTTAAATGTGAGATCACGTTTTTTTTGCCTTGCGATTTTTTTACGAACATTGCCTTGTTTTCGCTAAATGTTATCTTTATTCTTTTTATATTACATAATACATACATACAAATCTATCTATTCTTCTTCAATGGCTAATAATTGATTGATTGGACTTTGAAGATCATCTGAATCAAGTACTGGCATGACTGGTTTGATATTGGTTACACTTGAATCTAATATTTTTTCAATTTCAAGTTTGGCAGGTAAAAGTAAATCTCTTTCATCTTCTTCCCAGAAATCATCAGGATCAACATCTTCAGAATCTTCCATTAATTGAATCCTCTTTTGGATAGCAACGGCAAGAATAAGTAAATATTCTTTAAAGATTTTCAATTGATCTTTATATTCTGATATTTTGGTTTGATAATTGTTAACGATTATGGTATGATTTTTGGAATTATAGGAACATTTAGGTAATCCGATATTGAATTTCTTCCTCAATTCTAAAAATTGTTCCAATAACATTTTCAAATGGGAATAATATTTAAGCATCATCATAAATTGTTTAACTAATGGATAACTGGAGAAATAAACACCTCTAATAAGTGGAGTATATTTAACAATTTTTTTAGAATTTTTAAATTCTTTAGAATTGGCAATAAGTCCATCTAAATTACACCATCCATATTCATCTGAAGTCACCAGTTCTTCCATTGGTGGGATGGCAGTGATTTTACCAGACCAGTAATTACAACAATTGATAAATTCAAGAGCATTTTCTTTACTTGATCCTTCAAAAACAAACACTTTAGGTTTATTTCTACCAACTTTAGGGAAGGTCAATGTCCATGATACTTTACCTTGAGAAGTATTACTACCCAATTCAGCAAATGTGGAACATAAATTGTAATCACCGATTTTAACGGCATTTTTCAACCAATTACCATCCCCAACTTCAGTATCTTCAGCTTCTTCATGTCTATGTTTCTTATGTTTTTTGATAACTTTAGGATCAAAAGAATATAAAGATAATTCACCTTTTGTAACCACAACGAAATTCTCGGTAAACTTGTGGGAATTACCACTGGCTGGTCTATTAAAAAAAGACATAAATCTACCTTGATTAATTGGTGGCGCGGAAAGGGAAGCTGAAGAATCATCCATTGAATCATTATTTAAAATCTTCAATTTCAACATACCTTCTTTTAAATATGGTGAACCTTGTAATTCCAAAATCAAATCATATTCATCTTGATAATCTTCAACATTGAAATCTTCAATTTTTTGAGTATCACCATCAAAATCACTATCATTAGCAGATGGTAAATTTTCCGTATCGAAAGACAATACCGACATGGCATTATCTTCAGCAGATGAATCTTTGGAAACAATTGATTGTCTTGAAGAACGTTTATTTAATGTTCTCAATTGGTCCATTGATGGACGAGGTTTCAAATGTGAAGTCATGGATTGATTGGAACCTTTGTAGATGGAATTTTTATCAGATTGTTGTTGCTGTTGTTGTTGACCAAGTAATGCTCTAGCCATACCAACTCTTTGAACTGGTTTACGTGCAGCAGGAGCATTAAATGTAGAAACTTGGGATGTAGTTGAAGTGTATCTTTTCATATTTAAAGAAGTTCTGCGGTTGTTGGTATCCATAGACCACATTGAAGTATTTGAAGGTTGACGAGTTAAAGCACTATCACTTGGTAAATCAGTCAATTTATCAGCAGATCTTTCAGTTGAGTTACTACGTTGACGTTGATGTTGTTGATAATGGTGACGATGATGACGATGGTGATGGTTGTGAGAATTGTTGTTGTTATGAGTATGGTTGTTGTTGTTGGATGATGAAGAACCTGCTTCATCGGCGGTTTTCAAATGCAATTCATTTCTAGATAAATCTTCGTAAAAATGAGATAATTCAGTTTCAATGGAAATTTTCTGTTTAATACTCAAACTACTCAGCAATTTTTCATTTTGTTGAAGGAATGTAGTAAAAGTATTTTTAATAAAATCAGTTTGACTAATACGAGATTTCTTATTCAACTCCAGATTGTGCAAAGCAGTATTTAATAAAATCAAGGAATAAATAATAATGTAAATTTGTTCAAAATTTTTGGTGCAAAAAACATTTGATGGGTGTTGTTTTAAATAAGATTTAGTAAAAGACGATAAAATACGATCAATTTCTTGAGATTCACCTTTTAAATATAATTTAGAACAAAGCATTCTGGTTGATTTTAATAAATTTGGAGACCATTCAAATAAACTCATATAGTAATGTCTAATTTTGGTTGAATCACGATCACCAGCAGCTAAAAATTGAGTATATTCTTGAGGTTTAATGGAAATGAAATCTTCATCATATAATCTTTGAGCAATTAATTTATATTCAGCATCAACATCTTCTTTTACAGGTTCAGGGTCTTTCAAAGGAGTAGATTCTGGAGGAGGAGTTTTAGTTTGAGAAGGGTTTTCATCAGTTTCAAGTATTGGTTCGTTATCAGCATCACCGTTGACAAGATTAACTGTATTATCATCAACATCTTCAACGACAACTTCCTCAGCAACATCTTCTTCTTGTTGTTGTTCATCATGTGGTAGTTGATTTAATTTACCTTTTTCAGAAGTTGGAGTTATAGGTAAAGGTTTATCATCTTTAACAGTTTGTTTTGGAAGTTTATTTGAAGTATTAATTGGAGGTGGTTTTGTCATATTTATGGAAGAATTTGGAGTAGTTGTAGTGAGGATGGTTGTTGAAGTTAAATTACTTGTAGCTGAAACCATAGATTCTACTGAATCAGCACTTTTATTGTGTTGTTTTTGAATAGTGACCGACAGTTTGGATAATTTAGTTTATAAAAATATTGGGAAGGGAAAAAGGGCAAAAAAAAAAACTAAAAAAAATTATGGATGAGATAGATAAATAAATAACACCTTTATGAATAATGAAAAGTAGATTGGTGATTTTATGAATTTATATATGAAATAGGAAATGTGTTTAAAATAATTATCTGATGTTTTTTTTTTCTGATTTTTTTTCCTATTGTTCTAATTTGGATTGATAATTAGGTTAGTTACCAGGGGTATACAAATCAAAGGAAGAAAAAAACAGACGGTGAAAGATGATTGATAAAATCAAAAAAAGATGAAAAGATGAAAAAAAGGAAAAAGAAGTTTTTTTTAATAAAATTTGTGGATTGTGAATTGTTTTAGTATTTTAAGTATTTTAAGTATTTTAGTAAAAACAGGGAATTTTAATTTGTTTATATTTTTTTATGGATTGATTTATTTATTTTATGTAAATATGCTTGTATACATTTTTAATGTGCTGTACGTGTAAAAAGCGAAAAAAAGAAAATTTTTTCTTTGTGGTTAACTTAAAAATAAAGGGTGGTACTGCATATAAACAACAAACAAACAAAGAAAAAAAAACACAAGAAAATTTTTTTAAAAATATTTTTTAGTGCCTTTACACAAAAATATCATCAAAATTATTATTTCACAATACACTACCAACTTTTAATCCAATTCAACTTTCCAATTTAAACCCTTTTGGTAAATATTATAACTTCTGAACGTAAACTATCCACCATAAACTAACTCAAACACGTATACTAATAATCTTTACATCCCTTTTGTTGACATCACTATTAACTAATTATGTAAATCAAAACATATCTTTTCTTACTTTATGCAATTAACGTGAATTATACATAAACACGTCTTCTTCATTTCCTTATTACAGTAATTAACAATAAGTTTCAAAATAGTATTAATATGTACCTGTAATTCATCGCCTTTTTCAGTTACAGTTCACTGCACATGTGTAACCCTTACTTTCGGCTTATCTTTCTATAAATACATACCCAATGATATGTTAATACGGCTTCTAAACATTTGAATAAATAAAAGGGTAGACCAATAGTAAAAAATTTTTTTTTTGTTCTTTCTCATGTCATGTCTTGTTCTGTTGGTCTTTAGTTCTATGTTCAGGGTTTTTACGGATTTATTTTTCTTCTTTTACTTCTTCGTTGTTCCTTTCTAATGTTTATAAGGGTGCACGTTATTAATGATACAAAACTAACTGGAAGGTTTTTTTAATAACCAGTTTAACATTCCATAAGAGTAATTGCTTATTTATTCTGTACGTACGGCATACAAATAAATTAATTTAAGAATCTCTACATTATAATATTCTGATTTTGTTTTTCAGTATTTTTTTCTTTATACCAAATGGAAAGATGAAAAAAAAAATATTTCCCATTATTACTTAACTATGATTACTCTCTCCATCAATCTTAATACCACTTTGCTTTAATAGATACATTTGATATTACGTTGAAAATAATCAATTAGCCTATCAATAAATCAAATCCTCGTTTAGACGCGTCTGCATTGTTATTTATGTAATGTACATTTGTGTGCGTATCTGCTTCTAACATTCTTAAATGAAACTAAGTCCTGAGTTTCAACTTAAAACATCAAACCAACAAACTATCCTTTCATTACACACACATAACCTTAAAATTATTATTATTATTATTCTAATGTCAGATCTAATAATTGACATGAACCGAAAGTCTTTTTTTTTGACAATTGTCCTCTTTTTTCTTAACTATGGATATAAAGTTTTCTTTCATTTTTTCATTTTTTCTTGATTTACGAACCCTTTATTGATAAGGCGGGATCAACTTCTACGTCATTCTCTAATTTCGCCTAAACTTGTTTGCCAAAACAATGAAGAAAAGAAGATAAGAGACATGTGGTGTATTTTCTTGTTGTGAAAATTTCAAGTTTCTTTTCCACATCTTTAGTTTTTAGACATCGTACACAAAACAGTTTAATTTAGCAATACAATGAACAAAAAGAAGGAAAGGGGTGATGATGATTGTTTGTAATTGTTCGATTGATGATGATGATTGTCTAATAAAAGTTACAATTAGGAATGTTGATAATTAACCTCCATGCAACCAATTAATGTATCTAATTAATTGAATATAATCAATAATCAACTTTCACTCGGGTTTTTTCAAACACCATCCAGTTGAAGAAAAACTGATGATAATCGACACAAAAGAAAATCATGTTGAAACATCACATCAATTGATGAGATGTTGTCAATGAGATCAACCGTTTCTCTCTCTTCAACAAAAGTGTGGTTTAACACTTGAGGGATTTAATTAATCTTTTTAATGGAATTTTAGTCATTCACATCACAACAATGTTTTAGTCGATCAATCCCTGAATTGAAAAGTTCGTAATTTCTTTACTTAGTCGTGTATATTGATAGACAGGTCACGTGTACAACTACATAACCACTAACAGTTTATCCCCCACAATTCATATCGAATCTTCTGGATAGTTCGGAGGATCAGGGATTTTTTTTCTTTGGTTGTAAAAGAAAAAAAAACCAGCAACCAACCTTTTACCGACTTTTTTTTTGGAGGCGAGAGAGAGAATTATTGACACTTTTTCTTCTTCTCTATCAAGTCAAAATCATGTTGGACGACTTTTCAACCAAAGTTTTAGATAATCTCAATTCATCTTTTGAATTGAAAAAACCAGTCAATGCCAATTTGATCGACGGGTATATCTTATCCATTGACAATTCAACCATTCAACAAGATTCATATTTAGAAACATTTCTTCCATCTTTAAATCAAATTTTACTAGATGAAAAATATTATGATATTGATCCAGATAATATCTTGATCCAATTACTACTGGCAATATTATCTTTTTTACAATTCAAAGATATCTTAACTTTCTATCCTAAAGAATTCATTTTACAAAACCTTTTCCTGAACCAATCATCAACTGTGGTTACTATTTTATGTTTGAAGATTATTATTCTCAACATCCATCAAGATGAAACTTTACTGTTTTTACAAGATAATGATATTATTCATAAATTATTAGAAGTTTATTTTATTGAATCAACCCCAATTTCCGTATTGAATCAAATTGAATTATTGATTTCAAGTTTGAATGATAAAGAAATCCATTTACTTGATTCATCGGAATCAATTTTCCAGAAAATCCGTCATTCAGGGAATACTATTTTAGTAGCAAGATATTTAGATTTGTTACTTCTCGTTTTACCCAAATTGAAAAACGTTTCACCTCATTTGTACAGTTTCACTAGAGAAGATTTTGTTAAATTTGATGATGATCCTTTATTTTTGATTTTATTGATTCAATTTTATGAAAAATTAGTACAACAGGAAATAAAAACTTTGGAATTGGAATTTGTTTTGAATGACATCTTGTCATCTTTCGATAATTTTGACTCCCTTGTCAAATCTGAAGTGGTGAATCTTGTTGCTAGATTATCATATCACTCATATGATGATTTATTAAACACTCACCAAATATTCAAAACTCATAATTTGATTCAAGTTTTTGAAAAAAATGATACTGAAATCAAATTGTTAAGTCGTTCCAACCCACAAGTTATCTACCAATTAAATAATTCAATTTATAATGATGTTTTAGCTCATTTGAATTTATTCACCAACAACGCATATTTCCCAATCTTATTGAATTTCTTACAATCAACCACAACTTTTTTCCAATTGAGATTACAATTGAACAATGAAAGATTATCTAAATTACCAATGGATAAATTATTCAGTTTGTTATTGGAAATGGCTAAACATGAACATACTAAAGAACATTTATTCAATAATTTACCAAGCATTCTATCATCCAATTTACTAGAATCTGATATTCGAAATAGTGATTTATGGAATTTGAAATTACGTATTTTAGAAAACTTATTAGAAGATAAAACCGTCCCTGGATTCCCATACTGGCAAGATCAATTACAGAAAAATTACGATATAATGAGATTCGGACAAAGTTTTAAAAATATAAAACCAAAAGTTGATATTCTTGATGAAACAGGATAAATAAAAATAAATACACACGCAAATCTACGTACTTGCTTCCTTTTCCTTTTCCTTTTCTCTTTCAGCTTTCTTCTTAAGTTTCTCTTCTCTTGCTAATCTTCTTGCACGTTTCGTAGCCCAATGACCCAGAAACAACAATGCCACATTACCAACCACCAACCATATCACCAACACCCCGATATTTCTCCCCATCGTTCCCTTCCACGTATTGAAAAAAACCACCTTAATCGCCTCATACGCATTATACATTGGCATACCATAACCATATCGGTAAAAACCAGGCAGGAGGACAAACGGAGCAAAAGTCGGTGAGATCTGGGACACGATCAAAAAAATGATCCAAGGAGCAATCAATGGTTTTTTATCATATGCCAAAATAATCAGCACCACGAATTCGTTCACGGCCGATAAGCCACTGATATAGAGATAAATGATCATCCATAGCACCAAGAACCCGGATTTACCGAACGTGATACTGGTGGACACTCTGAACGCGAGTGTCATTAACCCGTACACTAACGCCAATAAAAATGCGTTTAGTTGGGAAATGAGGAATTTGTAGAATAGATAGGATCTGTATTTCACGTGTTTCCTCATGTAGGCGAAT
The DNA here is from genome assembly GCA_030582995.1 of Candida maltosa. Lineage (NCBI taxonomy): Eukaryota > Fungi > Ascomycota > Pichiomycetes > Serinales > Debaryomycetaceae > Candida > Candida maltosa. Next base: position 40,149 of record JAKTXQ010000046.1, read on the forward strand.
ATCTCGATCGAGAAGTTGTAGGCGTAGAATGACATTAAAAGGGAGTAGATTAAGGCGACTTCGGATGGGCCTAGTAATGCTGGACTACTTGCGGGGCGGATATCGAGGAAACTGAAACTTGGGAAGGTGGTTAGGATCGGAACGGTTTCGTTGCTGGATAATAAGTTTTGTTTTTGGGTCGAGTTGAGTTGATTGAGGATCGGTTGATAGACTTTCGGGGCAACGTAAAATCGAACCCATGCTTGACCCACAGCATCTAAATTCCTGAATAAGTATTGTGATAAAGCAGAGAAATGACGACCTGTGGAGTAGACGGTTGTTATGGTTGAGTTGATGGCACCACTGGTCATGAATGTCCCATTTGCAGTGTAGAAACTGTCATAGATTTGTTGAGTTGAATTAGGTGCAATATAAATCCCACCCCAATATTTCATATGATGGATTTGTCGTTCAACTTCTTCCAAAGCAGTGTTGTTATGACTAGCGGCCAATTCTAAGAAACTCGTTGTGTTGACAAAGTCGAAATTCCCTAACTGAACAATCGTCTTATTCTGAAGCAACATATCCGCCATCGCATTACCTAAAAATGGTTCAATGGTGTTTCCATTCCTTTCAAAACCTTCATCTTGATTAACCACCAAGTATTTCACATTAGCATACCTTTCATTACGTCGATATATAGACCCCCAGTATAATGACAAGAATCCCAAATAAATACAGAAAACTTGCACATACGCTTTGATGAACGCAGGTGCCGCTTTAATATATTCATTCAATCGTTCTTTCAATGTCAATGTTGTTTCATTTGGATCGACGTTTGATTTTTTCCTATCGGCTTCTAATTCGGTAGATTGAACTTTCTGCACCATTGCTGCTGTAACTCCACGAAATTCTTGATGATCATCGTCGTCATCATCACAATCCAGATCGTGGTTAGTTGGTTGACTTAATGGGTCAACTGATTCTGTATCTCTCATGTTTGATTTGCTGATCGAGTTAGATTAAGGATAAACTTTTTTTTTAAAAACGGTTAAAAAATAAATAACCATGGGAATTATAATATTATTTTTTTTCTGTTGTTGTTGCTGTTGTTGGAGATTTCGGAGAAATTATGATTTTTTCTCGTCATGATACCGCCGTTCCGAAATATCCCCCCGTGCTTATCCAACAACAAAAAAAAATGAGGAGCAACAAACAAAAAAAGTCAAACGATACATACATATTTCTTAAACAATCAAGTAGACCAAAAAGTATTGACAACAATGCCTGAATCAACACGGTCTAGTAACGAATTACAATCCAATATTTCGGAAAATTCCGATTCTGAAGAATATCCAACTGCATACGAACCACCTGCACAACCATCATCATCAACCACTAATCGAAGACCATCTTTAGGGAGACGAATTTCCAATGCCGCTTCTAATTTCTTGGGTAGTTTGGATTCACGGGCTGAAGATGAATTAATGGAAGAAGAAGATGATGCTATGGTTGGTATCAATCAAATTGATTATATGGCACAAATGTACGGTACTGATGAATTGAGGAGACGTATCACTACTAAAGATGAAGATGAGGAAGAACAAAGTATTAAACTGTTTCGTGGTCAACATGTAGAACCACCACAACAACAGGAAAGTTCGGATACTTCTCAAGATGCTGAATTGAAGGAATCAGATGGATCACCTCCAAGACCTCCAATTGAAAGAAGACGAAGTTCAGTGGCTACTGTTGTTAAGAAATATAGTTTTTGGGATGAAGAATTTAAAAATGAAAGAGTTAAGATCTTCATGCAAATGCTTGTTAATTACTTTTTCTTACTTATTGGATTTGCTGGGGTGTTGTGTATTTACATTGGTTCTTATTATAAAAGAGATGAAAGATATAAAGATTTGAAAATGGCCGTGGTGATTGCCGATCAGAATGTGGGTCAATTACCCAATATCGTTGGTCAAACCATTGAATTTTTCTTCACGAGCGTATCATCCGTGCAAACTGCTGGTAATTTTGATATCTGGAATTATACGAGGATCCTGGAACTCGCCCTTGCACGTAACAACACCATCACTGAAGAAGTTTATCGACAAGTGCATCATCAGAAATACTGGGCCGCTTTTTATGTTCATGAAAATGCAACGTTAGATTGGTTTCAAGCGTTAGCTACCCAATCTCAAACTTTCGATCCTACTACATCGATAATGGAAGCGGTTTATTCCACGGGGAGAGATTACAATGCGGTCAATAACTATATCATCACGATTATTCGTCAGTTGTTACGTGGATATACCACATTCATCCCGGAAAGTGGTCTCGTTGGCAAAATGTTGCAAACATTAAATTCAACTCAAGCATTTGATGCGCTTCAAAATTCACCACAGTTAATCACTACTATACCCACTTTTTTCCTCACCGATTTACGTCCCGTTACTAATCCGGTAGCTGCGGCCACCTTACAACTTGGTGGGGTTTATACCATTGTGATTACTTTCTTCAGTTTGATCTTCAGTCTTGGTGCCCAAATGGCTATCGCTGAAAAAGTGAAAGGTTTACAATATGTCATGTTTAAATTAGTCATTAACCAAGTGAGTTATTTATTTGTCAGTTTGGGATTCATCTGTTTAAACACGGCGTTCCAACTTCCATTCAATCGAACTTTCGGTCATTCTGGGTTTTTGGTTATTTGGATGTTTGCGTTTTTATTAATGAGCGCAGTTGGGTCCATGATTGAATTGATGGTGTTGATTGCGTTTGCTTTTAAACCGCCATTATTAGGGTTTGTGTTGGTATACAGTGTTGTTATCAATCTTTCACCAACTATATCACCAATTGATTTATGTCCGAAATTTTATCGATACGGTTATGCTATTCCATTACGGAATTTCTATGATTTGCTTCAAGTTGCATATTTTGATGCATGGAAAGGTCATATGGGTAGGAATATTGGAGTGTTGATTGCATGGATCGCTGTAAGTAATATATCGTTGCCATTCGTCATGAGGTGGCTCGCTAAGAGAAAAGCCAAACAAGCTGCCCAAAGTAATCCAGACGAATAATTAATAACAATATATATATTTATTTATTTTATACCCCGTTAACCCAAGGGTTACCACATATACAATTTCTTTGGAAAACCATAGTCCATGATCCAATAGGTGTGGGAGAATCAAACACTTGATAATCTCCAACTAATGAAACAGCTCTGCATCGAGTACATTTTCTCAACACAGTATCCTTCTCCTCAAAAATAAAGATCTTCCGTAATGTATCCACACAATGACCATCAACCAACCATCTCGGAATTAATTTTTTCGGTGTTTGATTCAACACTTGTCCAATATCCACACGATCATTACGTCTATTGACACCGATATTCAACCATGTTGTATCGTAGAAATACAAATCCGATAATTTCATTTCTCGCGTCGTGTTCACCGCATACCTATCAAGCAACATATTCGGAATGTCTTTCAAATCATCCGGGATCTCCCCTTGGCAAATAATCTTCTGTTCCAATTTCAAACTATACCCCTTTTCCTTCCCCAAGAGTCGTGTGGATAATTCCTTCGTCATTAACGCATCACATTCACGTAAATAGTTTTCAAATAAATTAACCGTCAATGGTGCATTGTTACATATGGTGAAGTACCTAGTTAATGATTCTTTCATTGGCGTGAACAATTTATTGGCTTCGGCTAAGTCCTTGTTTAATTTTTTCAAGATTTCATGTGTTCTTCCCATGGATGTGATCGAATACATTAAGAATAATCTTGGTACTTTCCCCATTATCATTGGGATCGCGATTGAGTTCGATATGTTTAAGCCGCTGTCGGATGAAGAAGCGTTGTTGTTGTTTTTCATGTTTGATAATTGTAATAATTCTTGGTTTAAGTATGCCATTAAATCAATCATCCATTTGAAATTACCCAATAGTGAAGAAATACATTCTGCACGCGTGACAGAATCTTGGAATGTATCTTCACTGGGTTTCTTCTTGGTGACTTGTCGATAGATGCTTGATAACGAAAACATGATTCCTAAACTGGCACTTCGTAAATTCATTACCGTCCAGGAAATATCGGAGATTTTATAATTTTGCTCCACTTCACCGAGGATGTATTGTAATGAAAGTAATTTCTGTAATGATGCGTTGTTGGATAATAGCTTGTCGATTGATTCTTTGGAATATTGATCAACTAGGAAATTTATCGCTTTGTGGGATTCACTGACGATAGAACCAACGAAATTTTGAATGATTGTCTCCACGCTTTTGTTATCTTGTTGAGTTAACACATTTCTTATTCTTTGGATTTCCGATTGAATCAATAAAATTAAATCATCGGACCCAGCACTGGTGTATAATGCATATGCATGTCGGAATCCAAACCCAACTGCGGTAGTGTATAATTCTTGTGGATCAACTTTTTTATTCTTCACTCTTTCAAAGGTTTTGATCGTCAAGTTGGGAGAGTCAGTGTAGATTTCTGTGTGCACAATACATGACATGTTTGGAGATACCGCCATTATCAATGGTTTTGTATTCTCAATTTTCGGGAAATCGAAACCAATGTCATAAATGGTGGAGATTTGTTGTGGTGAATTATCTTCAACTTGATGGTTAATGATAGTCCAATTGGTAGTGTCGATAACATCGACGGTCCCATTTTTATAAATGATCGTGAAATTGTAATCTAAGAATCCAGCAGTTATTGCTTCAATCTCACCTTTTCTAATAATTCTATTTTTCAACGTCACCGTTGGAGTTTCATTTCCATTCCATTGTACGTTCTTCTCGGCCCCCAAATTTGTAAATGCATCAGACACACTATTGTTTTCCAAAACATATCGATAAATAATCGACGAGTCGTACGTTATCAAGATACTCAATTTCGAATTTGTGTCTGGATTAGATGAAATCACATCAATTGATGACAATTCCCCAATATGAAACGTTTCACCATTGCTACCATCTTCTTCTTCTTGGTAAAACTCCATTGGCTTCATTTGATGGATTTTCTTTAATGTCAATTTAGGAGGTTTCTGTGCTTCTTTTGGTGTATGATAATGTGCATTAAGTTTTTGTTGTTTGGCTGATTCCGCCAAGAACCCCCAATTCACATCAATCGAATACGTAGTAATATTATTCGAGATCGAATCCCATGTGGTCACAATAACCTGTTTATCATTGGTGAATCCAATACTTGCCTTTTCAATATTCTGAAACTCGTCACCTAAATCCAAGACAACTTTATAATATTCCACTTTATGTTCCCCCTGATAATACAACATTAATTGACCATTCTTCCTTAATATAAAAATCCCTTGCTTTGTAGCAATCGGATGACAAACACCATGTGCTTGAAATTGGTTTACTCCATATGCATAAACAAACGAATTCCCATCGATGGTTACTTTATTCGCTGGTTTATTCAAAATCTGTGGTTTTTCCGTATTCAACCATTTGAAAGCAACAACAGACGCACCTGGATTAACCGGTGAGTTGATATCCGGGTTAATTATATCTCGATAAATCATCTCCATATGATTATACGATGTCAATTCGAAATTCGGTGCGTTTGGTAATGTCGGTTCTAATAATGCTACACCAGCAAGTAAGATGTAGAAATTCCCATAAATGTCACATATCGCTAAATCCGTACTCAACGTACTCCATGAAACTAAAGATAATTGAGGTAATGTGTTACCATTGTTATCGATTTTAACGTTGATTGGTAATGGTTTGGATAATTGCCAGGTTACTCCATTTATATTTTCCAAGTATGTCAATAATAGATTGTCTTTGGATGTGGAGGTTGGGGGAATGTATGCAATGAATCCATTACGTGACCAAGATATTAGGTTTGATGTCTTTGTGACTTCTTGTAAGTGTCTATTGGTGATTTGTTTATCCATGTTGTTGATGTTGAAAGAAAAATAGAATCTGTTGAAAATCTTAATTTCTTTTTTTTTTGGGATTTTTTTTTTTCGTTCTCTCAATATGATCTGAAAAGTTACAAAAATTAAACTTCTATTTTTATTTCATTTTTTTGTTTTTATGAATACGTAAAACTACATTACTTTACAATTCACCTGGAACAGGGTATTGACTCACCCATGCAACAACTTCTTTGTCCAATTGTTTAACTTTATCACTTTCATCTGCCAATTTCTTGAATGATGCCAACAATTCTTTGGCAACTTTACCTTGTTCTTGACTCTTCAATTCAATAGCAATTTCCACAGCTCTGTCGATGAATCCAGCAACTTTGTCAAACTCTTCTGGTCCAAATCCTCTAGTGGTCATGGCTGGAGTACCAACTCTCAACCCGGAAGGAAACAATGCGGAAACATCACCTGGAACAGTGTTCTTGTTGGCAGCAATATTGGCTCTTTCCAAAACAGCTTCAACTCTGGCACCGTCAATACCTCTGGATCTCAAGTCAACCAAAATCAAATGGGTATCGGTACCATCAGAAACCAATTTGAATCCTTTGGATTCCAATGCATCAGCGAAATGTTTGGCATTGGACACAACGTCTTGTTGGTATTGTTTATATTCTGGAGTGGTACATTGTTTCAATGCAACTGCCAATGCAGAGATAGTATGGTTGTGTGGACCACCTTGGTGTCCTGGGAAAACGGAGAAATTGATCTTTCTTTCCAATTCGTATGGGATTTCCTTACCCTTCTTGGTGACCTTTCTGATCCCCTTTCTGAAGAAGATCATGGCACCTCTTGGTCCTCTCAATGATTTATGGGTAGTGGTGGTGACAATATCGGAGTATGGGAATGGTGATTCAGTGACACCAGCGGAAACTAAACCAGAAATATGTGCCATATCCGACATCAAGTAAGCACCGACTTTATCAGCAATAGCTTTCATTCTCTTGTAATCAATGACTCTCGAGTAAGCTGAAGCACCGGCAACAATCACTTTTGGTCTGAACAATTGAGCGTTTTTCTCTAAAGTATCATAATCAATAATACCAGTTTCTTCATTCAATCTGTATGGCATGGTTTGGAAGTATTTGGAAATGTATGAGATCTTAGTAGTGTTGGTTTGGTAACCGTGAGACAAATGTCCACCATGAGGTAAATCCAAACCCATGATTCTGTCGCCAACTTCCAACACAGCACTGTATGCGTACAAGTTGGCTGGTGCACCGGATAATGGTTGGACATTGACTCCCCATTCGTTAGGATCTAAACCAAACGCTTCTAATGCTCTCTTTTGACATAACGATTCAGCCTTGTCGATGATTTCGTTACCCCCGTAGTATCTTTCACCAGGGTACCCTTCAGAGTACTTGTTTTGCATTTCGGATCCCAACAAGTCCATCACGGCTTTGGAGGTGAAGTTTTCAGAAGGAATCAAGGTGATGGAGTTTTTCTGTCTGACTCTTTCTTGGTTCAAGATATCTGCCATTTCCGGGTCGACTTCTTGGACGGATTTGGAGATCAATGCTTGTGCGGATGGGGTGACGGCGTAAGTTCTGGCGCCAATGAACGCCAATCTCTTGGATTGAGCTCTTGCTGAGCGTAATGATGTGGAAAGCATGGTGTGAAGAGAGGAGGGGAAAGGTTTGAAAAATATTTTTCATCTATTTTTTTCTGTTTTTTTTACGTTTCGTCTTCCTTTTATATGCAGTGTTAGTCATTTCTCACGTGATCATGTGGTCAAACTGACTACCAGAGACGACGAAGGAGAAGTCAAACATGCCATCGATTATTATCTATCTACTATGTGATACCCCACAGCTATTACCGCGATCATCACAATATTTTATACTCCGGAACCATACGTCCAGAGAGAAGTCAGAAACCAAGATTCGTGTCTCCGGGTCAGGGTCAAGAATCTGACTCGTGAGGTTAGCCGACTCCCCCACAACACCTAGATTTCTATTTTCTATATATGCTTTATATTGTGAATTATTCCACGTCGCCAGTGTCCACGGGAATTCATTCGTCATTAAATATCGTAACATGATCCCTAATGACCAAACGTCTGCGGCTTTGCCGTTGTACCTGATTGACGAATATGTCTCTGGCGCAGCATATTTCTCTGATCCAACAAGACCCATCGATGACAGATTGTTTCCTTTTATGTGTTGCGCTGTGGCAAAGTCGATGATCTTGATCAATTTGTATCCCTTGTCAAACACGACGTTTTCTAATTTGAGGTCACGATGACAGATGTCGTGTTGATGCATGTACTCCACCCCAAGTGTGATCTGTTTCCAAATACACTCCCTCTCAATTGTATTAATGGTGGTTGATTTTAGTAGTTCTGCCAAGTTGGATGTCCCTGGCTCTATGTATAGTTTAATGGTGGTTCCGGAAAACGACACATGATAGTCGTACATCTGAATAATATTGCAATGATGTAGTTGATTGACTATGTGATACTCGTGCAACACCCGTGCTTTGTATTCTGTTTTCGATTCATGTTGTTCTTTTGAATGGTAGGTTTTCACGGCGTAGTGGAATGTTGGTGTGGATTTGGATTGCCGAAGCTCGACTGATCCGGAAATCCCTTTTCCTAGAACTGATATCGTCTTGTCATGTTTGGAAAATCGGTGGTCCCGTTTGCTGAAAAGTTTCATCAATGAGAGAACGATCTTTTTTCTTTTAGAATAATTACGCGTGTGTATATTTGTCTATCTATAAATCTTTAAATTGTTCATGGAAAAACACACGATGTGGGTTTTCATTACCAATCTTGGAAATCTCGTCAAATTCTTCCTTGGTCAATTCGAAATCAAAAACATCTAATGCTTCTTTAATTCTTTCTTCTTTAGCTGATGTGGTGATTGGCAAGATTCCTCTTTGTAAAGTGTATCTCAACAATACTTGACCCGGAGTCTTCTTGTACTTTTCGGAAAGTTTATCCAAGTAATCAGTCAATGGGTTCTTTTCAACACGAGAAACTGGTGTCAATGGCGAGAATGCTTCAACCAAAATATCGTTTTCTTGAGAGTACGCGGTAATGTTACGGGATTGGTCTTGTAAGAATGGATGACTTTCGATTTGGTTAACTACTGGATAGAACTCTGGACTTCCTGAGACCGCTTTCAATTTCTCGATATGTTCAATGGCAAAATTAGATACCCCGATTTCTCTGATCTTGCCTTGTTTCTTATAGTCAATTAAGGCTTTCCAGACATCTTCCAATGTGTACCCATGAGTAGATTCTTCCGAGAAAAATGGTTGATGGATCAAATACAAATCGATGTAATCGGTACCCAATTGCTTCAAGGCTGTTTCAATAGATGCTTTAGGACTTTGACTTGAAGCTTTGATAGTTTGCCAACCTGGATTGTATTTGGTAGTGATCCAAAGTTCTTCTCTTGGAATTCCGGATTGTTTGATAGCTTCACCAACTTCTGCTTGAGTGTTGTAGACTTCGGCAGTGTCAATGTGTCTGAATCCCAGGTTGATCGCCAATAAGATTTGATCGACTAATTCTTGATTGATAGTTTCGATCTTGCCGTCTTTTTTCCATTTGGTACCGGTACCTGTACCAATTGATAATTCGTTACCGGATTTGGTTTTAAATGATCTAGTAAATTTGACTGGATGCGTGGACATTTTTTGGTTGTTGGTTATGTGCTTATCAATAAAATTTTTTGGTAGAAAAGTGGAAGGAAATTTGTTAAACTATTTAAATTCTTTCTTTACAGCCCCCCTATTTCACAAAAACCTTTTTTTTCCCAAATTGTATTGGACGCCACATATATGCTTAGTAATCAATTGAAAGATAGAGTTATCGTTAAATTAATATTATTCTTCCACCACAATTGGCATTCAATTTGAAGTTGATTTGTGGATTTTTATTGATGGATGGTGTAAAATTATGCAAGCACGTGATATCTACTACTTTATTGCATTCTCTTTTTTGTATACTAACTTTCAACCAATTTTAGGACAACCTTAGTAGTTCTTACTAAATTTAGCGAAATTCTAACCATTATTGGCCGAACTAATTCCGCACTTGGTCAAGATCACACGACTTGTGCCGCATGTAAACCCGTAAAAAGCGAAAATTTAGCTGGATAATGTCACATTCCGGAAACTGCTTATCACCAAGACTTTTTTCTTTATTTTTTTGCCTTCCATCCCAAACTCCCTCCCCCCATAAAACTAAAACTAGATTGCTCATTTTCTATCTATCACCAAAAAAAATAAAAAAAAAAATAGAAAAATCTCCTCCACTTTCTTTCTTTCTTTCCTTTTTTTTTTTAAATAGTAGAGATACAACTTTCCTTTTAAACAAATAATGAAGTTATTAAAATCTACTTTAATTGCTTCATTAGCAATTGCTTCAACTTCGAATGCTTTGATTGTTCAAAATCCATTCAACAATATCCAACAAGCTTTACAATTAGATCTTTCCTATGATAAATTAACTACTAAATTAAGTAGTGCTTTTGAATCTGGTAAGAATAATGTTATTTCCACTATCGCTAAAGTTTTAAATGAACCTATTGAAGGTTTAACCCCGGAAATGAAAAACGTTTGGTCAGAAATGTTATTGAAATTCCCAAGTTCAATTACTGAATTAAATTTCAAAGCTCCAGCTAAGAAAGGTATCACTAAACAAAATTTCGATTTCCATGTTACTGATGCTAGTGTTCCAAACCATCAATTGAGAATTAAAGCTACTCCTGAAGATTTAGGAATTGATACTGTTAAACAATATTCCGGTTATTTGGATGTTGAAGATGAGGATAAACATTTCTTCTACTATTTCTTTGAAAGTAGAAACGACCCTAAGAACGATCCAATTATTTTGTGGTTGAATGGTGGTCCAGGTTGTTCTTCATTAACTGGTTTATTTTTCGAATTGGGACCTTCCTCAATTGATAAGAATTTGAAACCAGTTTATAACCCACATTCATGGAATGCCAATGCTTCGGTTATTTTCTTGGATCAACCAATTAATGTTGGTTATTCTTATTCTTCGCAATCTGTATCTAATACCATTGCTGCTGGTAAAGATGTTTATGCATTCTTGCAATTGTTCTTCAAGAATTTCCCAGAATATGCTAAATTAGATTTCCATATTGCTGGAGAATCATATGCTGGTCATTATATTCCTGCTTTTGCTAGTGAAATTTTGACTCATGAAAATAGAAATTTCAATTTGACTTCCGTGTTGATTGGTAATGGTTTAACTGATCCTTTGGTTCAATATGAATACTATGAACCAATGGCTTGTGGTGAAGGTGGTGAACCAAGTGTTTTAGAACCAGAAGAATGTCAAAACATGTTGGATGGATTGCCAAGATGTCTTTCATTGATTAAATCATGTTATGAAAGTGGATCAGTTTGGTCATGTGTTCCAGCTACTATTTACTGTAATAATGGTCAAATGGGACCATACCAAAGAACTGGTAGAAATGTCTATGATATTAGAACTATGTGTGAAGGTTCCAATTTATGTTACAGTCAATTGGAATACATTGATCAATATTTGAATTTACCAGATGTTAAAAAAGCGTTAGGTGCTGAAGTTGATGATTATCAATCATGTAATTTTGATATCAACAGAAACTTTATGTTTGCTGGAGATTGGATGAAACCATATCAAAAGAATGTTATTGATTTATTAGAAAAGGAATTACCAGTTTTAATTTATGCTGGTGATAAAGATTTCATTTGTAATTGGTTAGGTAATCAAGCTTGGACAGATAGATTAGAATGGAGTGGATCTAAAGGATTTAGTAAAGCTGAAGTTAGAGAATGGAAAGTTGGTAAGAAATCAGCTGGTGAAGTTAAGAATTACAAACATTTTACATTCTTGAGAGTTTTCGGAGGTGGTCATATGGTTCCATATGATCAACCAGAAAATTCCTTAGATATGGTCAATAGATGGGTTAAAGGAGACTATAAATTTTAGTGAAAGATGATGATGATGATTATGTAAAGGGTTCTCATCATTGTTTAAAATTTGGAAAATAAAATTTGAAAATGAAAAATTTTATATTATATTTTTAAGTAAGTGAATGATTTTGAATATTATTAGTTTTATTGTTATTATTGTTAACGATTACGTGTAGTTGAAGAAAAATATACACGTAATAAAAAATATAATACGGTATAAAAATAGAAAAAGAAAGGGATGGATTTTTTCTTTGATCATTACGTAATTGGCGAAAGTTCAAGTTGTAATGCCGATTATACGTGGATATACTAACGTAC
>JAKTXQ010000047.1:0-23143 GCA_030582995.1 Candida maltosa
CCAAGAAGAGGTCCAAGAAGAGGTAGAAGAGATGGTGAAGAAAAAGGTTGGACTCCAGTCACCAAATTAGGTAGATTAGTCAAAGCCGGTAAAATCACCACTATTGAAGAAATCTACTTGCACTCTTTGCCAGTCAAGGAATACCAAATCATTGATTTATTATTGCCAGAATTGAAAGATGATGTCATGAAGATCAGATCTGTCCAAAAACAAACCAGAGCCGGTCAAAGAACCAGAATGAAGGCTGTTGTTGTTATTGGTGACGGTAACGGTCACGTTGGTTTAGGTATCAAAACCGCCAAAGAAGTTGCCTCTGCCATCAAAGCTGCTATCATCATTGCTAAATTATCCATCATCCCAATCAGAAGAGGTTACTGGGGTTCCAACTTGGGTGCTCCACACTCTTTACCATGTAAAGTCACTGGTAAATGTGGTTCCGTTGCCGTTAGATTGATCCCAGCTCCAAGAGGTAAAGGTATTGTTGCCTCCCCAGCTGTTAAAAGATTAATGCAATTGGCTGGTGTTGAAGATGTCTATACTTCTTCTTCCGGTTCTACCAGAACTACCGAAAACACCTTGAAAGCTGCTTTCGCTGCTATCGGTAACACTTACGGTTTCTTGACTCCAAACTTGTGGGCTGAATCTCCATTAGCTGCTTCCCCATTGGAAGTTTACGCTGAAGAAGCTGCCGCTGGTAAAAAAAGATACTAAATTGTATAGTTAACTCTGTATAATAGAAATATATTAATAATCTTTTAAAAAATCTAAGTAAATGTAAACACAGTTGTTGAAGTAAAGCATTCATGCTTTACTTCTTTTCTTTAAATATATATTGTAAGAAAATAAAAAATAAAAATAAAATTACACATTATGATAGCTTTTTTATCTTTTCCCTTTAACCTATTGACCGACTTGTTCCATGACTTGATCTTCAGAAACGGCAAATGTACGGTCCATTGGATTACCCGATGGTACTGCTGCTCCATTAACCCATGTGTTAGATGCAATAACTCTACCTTCAGGATGTTGGTACATACAGTTTTTGTTCATACACTTGATACCGAAACGACATGGTTCTTTGATAGGATGATTGAAAGTACAATCGATTCTTCTACAAGCAGCACCTTCTCGACATGGAACAGCAGATGTAGCGTGTCTTCTTGGACATTTGACATTAGTACATTGAGCACCGAACTTACATTGTTCTAACGCCAAATCAGCACCTGATAAAACGTTTTCTCCTGTCGCAGATGGTGGTGGAGGATGAGATTTGACACATGCTGGATCTTGACAATTTTTACCTTGTGCACACCAGTCCAATGTTTCAATTTTAGCTTCTGGGTTTGCCGGAGTAGGATGGGCAAATGGACATGATTGTTTAGCACATTTCAAACCATACTTACAAGACCCTTGTTTAACCATGATTTGATTAGTTCTCTTTTGTTCAAACTCTTTCTTAGCTGTTTCCAATTTAGCAATCAATTCTTGATCTTGATCAGGATGCAAGAAGTTACAAGTACCTGGAGGATTAGGACAATTTGGATATTGGAAACAATTCTTAGTAGGATGGGATCTTTCACACGCTTTATTTTTACAGTATGGGAAATCTGGACATCTTCCTCTAGGTGGATTATCAACAAACTTAAGTCCTCCATGTTTAGCAGCATCAGTTAATGCTTTTTCCAAACGTTTGGCATCTGGGAATCGTTTGAAATTACCATGATGGCTGTTATTATTGGCATTTTGTCCATTTCTGAATTTACCCACACCACCACGTCCAACGACTTTTGAGCTTGAAATACCTCCAAAACGTTGTTGTCTTAATTCAAGTTTCTCTTGTTCTGTCAATACTCTTTTTGGTGCAGTAGGAATCTGACTAATATCCATACTGACTTGTTGTTGTTGTTGTTGTTGTTGCAGCTGTTGTTGTTGTTGTTGTTGTTGCAGTTCTGGTGCTGCTGCACCCGCTTCTAATTTTCTAATCTCGCCATAGATAGTTTCAAGGAATTCTAGATTGATCGATATATCAGCGACATCTTGGACTTCATTAATGATTTCTTGACTGTTTTTCTTGCCCACGATTAAATAAATAATATAATCGGCGATATCTTGAGAATCTTCGGCTCCTTTGCCATAGGTTTGTTGGATCTGTTGGATCAACCAACTTTGTAATTGTTTACCTAACTGATTATCTGGTTCAAATTGCATGATGGATTAGTAATGAATAAATGGCAAAAAAAAAAAAGACTTGTTGCTTTTGAATTTGTTATTTATAAAAATTTTCATCATCTAAATTTTTTTTTCTCTCTCTCATTCTTTGATTTTGTTGAACTTTTTTTGGAGATGTCGCCCTCGGGAGAATGTCGCGTGGTATTGGGTTTTTGTATTTCCATGACGAAGATATGGCAAACTTGAATAGAAAGAGATTAAAGAGATAGAAGAATTAAATTAAATAAAAAAATGCAATCTTTATATATTTATTTATAAATGACAGTTGACAGAAGTTGCAATAACCACTATAACTGTTTAAAATTTTTTTTTTCTTCTTTTCTTCATCACACCAATTGAAACTTTTCCTCGGTAATCTCTCCAAGTAATTCTTTAATTTGACTCATTATTCTATCCAATTGTTCACTAATAGTATTAGCAACCAAGATATAAGAATATAATAAAATGAAATCAGCATTCTTCAACACCAAACCATCATCTTGTTGTCGTCTGACATCACTTAATTTATACAACATTCGATCTTTAGCATGTTCGATAGATGCAGGTTTGCTAGGAATAGGAAGACCTAATTTCATGGCGCTTGCTAACATATAGAAAACCAAAAAGATTCTTTGTTCAACTTCAGCTCTTTCAACTTCAATGTATTTGATAACAAATTCTTCACTGCTTGATAAAGTTGGGTCAACTTTAATTAATAAATCAAGATTCTGGAACGCATCAATGATTGCCGATGTATCTTTAATCAATTTGGAATACGTCGATGATGGGAATTCTCCCTTCAATCTGAACTCAACCGGTGCTTGTTTCAATAATTTTTCACATTCAGATAATAACTTGTTCGTTCCTTCTTCGGCTTTAAATCCTACTAATTGTTTCGTATCTGGGTCATATTCCAATGGATCACTATTCCAGATAAGTCCCAATCGTAACCACAACACCGACAACCCAGACTTCAATCTCACTCTAGCACTATTAGGTAAAAACCACGTGGCCATAATAAGTGCCCATACAATACCGATAGAAACGGCGACAAATCGATGGAACGCAATTTCTCCAATGATCGGATTATCTCCACCTTCATTATCGTCTTCTGAATCTTTTTGAATCATACTGTATGAATATAATGCAGACAAATTATATGTTAATAAAATAAATCTTCCAAACGCATTATTCTTCTTCCAATATAAAATGATATAAAAACTTGGAATCGAAATCAAAACCCCAGTTAAACATAACGCATACACATTAGCATCAGTGATTTTCCAAATTGTGAATGCTGTGAATGACCCCAAAAAAGTACCAATGATTCTCCATTTCACAGTCATGGTTGTACCTCCTAATGATTTATTCATCATAATACAATAAATCGTCAATGCCCATTCCAATCTCCATGTATTGAAAATGGTTTGGGTAGCAGGAATAAACGCAAACAAGGCAATACATGCTGCTCCTAAACCTACCCTAATACCAAATTGAACATCAGTACGTTTAAATATTTTGAACCTGATCCAAAGATTATAACTAAGTTTCCTGATAAATGATTTATGTTCAGGTTGTTTAATTGGTTTAACACCATATTGACCTCGTAAATCATCCAATGCTGCATGTAGACTATTGGGTTCCACTCTAGTTGGAGTGCTTCTTTTCCCCCAAAATTTCATCCATCTCCATGATCTTGACTCGGAACACACTTCATCATATTGTTCAGAAAGTCTTATAAACTGTAACAATTCTCTGGAAAACTGTGACAATAACGATGAAAAATTACCACAACAAGCAGCAACTTCTTCTTGGTCAGTCCTAAATGCAAATTCAGTATTCTGTTGGAAAAGTCGTTGACTGTATAATTTATCGAAAGATTCTTCTTGCTTTTCTTCAAATAATTTGATGGCACTTTCCAAAGAATACTGTAATGTTGTCGTGGAAGCAAATTGGTTTGGATTTTCTTCACTGAAATTTTCAAATGGAACTTCCGATAGCACTCCCTTTATGGTGAATACAAGCGATTTAATAGACGGAGCAAGATAAAACACAAACAAGTCAAAAAGTTGCAAAGAATTATGTGCTTCTTGATTTGTCGGTTGTGGTACTATATGTGCCATATTTTCCACCGACGAAGAAAGTCTGATTTCTTCAGTGCTAAAACTTTGTATACTTGGTGTTCCACTAACCGTATGACAATTTTCATGTAAAAGGGTTGATTGCATCCTGGTTGCCGCACTTAATGCTTGTAAATGACGAGCCAATGACACTGTGGAAGTCACTAGTTTTTGGAAAAATTCCCATTCTTTCTCTTTCCCTAGAACATATAATTCATATTGAGCTTCTTCCAATTGTTCCGATAATGCTTTGATATTGCTTTTCAATTTTTCGATAATTTCCGTATCTTTAGGAGTAAATTGTTCTCCAGCAACAAATCTTCTTACCAAAATCGATATCACTTGAGAAAATAAATTGTAAGAATCATTCAACGTGCTTTGTAATTCTTTGACAGCACTGACTGGCCATATCAAATAACAACACCCAACAGCTATAATACATCCACAAACCACAACTTGGAATGTAGATTCTATCCTAGGTAAAGGAATTTTCCCGGAATTGGTACTACCCTCTTTGACAATACATGCCACAATAGAAATACATGCTAAGGAACAAGCAGTATTAAACGTTTGTTTGTTAACTTTCTGTTTCATAAATGACAACACCCCCAATGCAACTGAAATTATTATCAAATCAATGATATGACTAACCTCATCTGCCCCTTCACGATAAAAAAACGCCGATACTACTCTGCAACCAAAAGAAACGGAAAAACTGTAGACGATGGATAGCACGACAAATATCAAAGTTTGCGTCATGGAACCTTTTGTTCTTGCCGGATGAAAATATACCGCAACCGTGGCGATAACATGCTTGGAATCGGTATTCCCCAAGAATTCATCAAATGGGGTATAATACACCCCTAGAGATGCTAGTAAATATGCCATTGAACATTTAAACACATTCCTGAATACATCATTATAATAAACGGTATGCACTGGTTTCAAAATATTTTGATAAATCCAACTATGAGAAGCAATCAAAGGACCAGATTCCAATGATGTATCCTGAGGGGTTGTGAATGTGACTGACCGATGAACTCGTTCACCAGTATGTGCTAAGATGACTGAATTTTGTCTATTGATAACTTGTCTCGGCATGGAATCATCTGCCCTTATTTTGAATCCAGCAAGTAAAGGTTGGGTTTGATCATCATAACTATCCAATGAATCTTCTGTGTCGTTATTATAGATTACTCCAGAACTTGGCATAAGGAGTTTGGTGATTGATGAAAGATAAACAAGGGGAACAGCCCTATTTTTTTTTTTTTCTTTCCTTGAATCTCAGAAAGTTTGTTTTGCAGTTTTGTGCTGCTAGCATTTTTTTGTTTAGGTTGTAAATGACAACCTCCATCATCATCACGATACTTTATTAATTTATTAATTATTTATTTATACATATATACAACAATACGTTAACATAGGGGGAGATACAGAAGGGAGAGAAAAAAAAACCTTATTATTCATATTCCATTATCATCTATTAAATTACCCGTTCAAACTAACTTCGTTTCATTATCATCATTACTCTCTCTCTCTCTCTGTCTAGTCTTCATAACCAATAATTTCTCTGAATAAATCTTCACAAGGAACAGTAGCGTTCAATCTGGCACATAACAAGAACACTCCGCTCAACTTTCTGTGTAATGAATAAGTTTCTTCCGGTGGTGGAGTCAATCTTTCATTCAACATTAATCCAACATTACCTCTAACTCTATCGGTAATGGTTTGTTTTTTGAAATTGAATGGTTCTCCATTATTATCAATTGGTGAGAAAGCTTCACCAAGACACATCACGGAATCAACATGAGCTTGAACCATTTGTGGAGATTCTAAACCAGTTAAATAACCCAATTCTTTGGAAACTTCTTCCACCTTTTTACGATCTTTTTTAACGGCGGCTCTCAATACTTTAACATAATTTTCAATAAAATGATCACTGAAATCACGTGCAGCACCGAAATCTAATAATTCAATTTTATGAGTTTTTTCATTATACAAGAAATTAGCCCAATTTGGATCAGTTTGCATGAATTTGAATTCTTTAATTTCCAATAAACATAATCTCATAATTTGGGTAGCAATCCAATCTCTGGTGCTTTGATCCCAATCTCCTTTAACAATTTCCACACCTTGCATCTTTTCCATAGTTAAAACATGTTGACCACAAAGTTGGTGGAAAACTCTTGGGACTTCGAAAGCATCGTCATTTTGTAAAAATTCTCTCATTCTAATTAAACTTTGCGCTTCTCTAATATAATCACATTCCCATTTTAATTCAACTCTGGCATTGGCAATAGTTTTATCCAAAAACAAACCTGGAGGTAATAAAGTTGATGCAGTTAACAACATCAAAAGGTTATTTAAATCAGAATCAATGGAATCAACAACACCTGGATATTGAACTTTAACCACAACTGGAGTCAAATCATCAGTGATGGCAGTATGGACTTGACCAATGGAGGCAGCGGCAATTGGAACATCATCGAAAGAAGTGAATAAACGTTCACGCCAGTTTAATCCCAAATCACCAACCATAACTCTTTCCAATTGACCAGGAGGCATATAATGGGCGGAATTTTGGACTCTTAATAAGATTTGTTGGATTTCTCTAGGTAAAACAGAAGCATCTTGAAACGAAAGCATTTGTCCGATTTTTAAAGCGGCACCTCTCATTTTAGAGAATTTCTTAGCCATTCTTTCGATATTCTGTGGTGATAAAACTAATGATTTCATAGAAATTGAATCTGAATTCCCAGATGCATATTGTTTAAGACCTTGGGTGGCAGCATTGATACCGATACCTGCTGCTAAAGTACCGTAATGGAAAATACGGGCTAATCTACTACTTGGGACTTCACTTTGAGACATTTCAAATGCTTTCTTCATTCTTGGTTTTGGTTGTGGCGGCAGTGGAACTTCTGGGGTTGAGGTGGTTGGTTCCAAATTGACATTATCACCAGGAGTGTAGGATTTTGTGGAATAATTACGCTTTTGAGATGAGGATTGGAATGGATTATTTTCGTTTGGACTGGTATTTCTTCTTATAGTGTTTGAGATGTTTTGCATTTCTTCATACATTGGTTGTGATTTATCACATGAATCTCGTATAGATTTGCCAATAAAGCTATTCTGACACCATTGTAAAGTATCATTTTGTATGATTTTAATAGACCCTTCAGCTATTTTCGCAAATGATCCTGCTATGACTGATAATTCATATAGATTTTTACCAAATGACATGATAGCAAAAATCCTTTATTTTTCCTTATCTTTAACCAACAAAAAAAAAGAAAAATAAATAAATAAATCAAAAAAAAAAAATTAAAAATGAAATATAGGAAATCTTTGTTTTCTTATATTTTTCCAAAGTGTGTAATATTTTTTTATTTATTTAGTCTGTTTCCTTCTTCGCGTGAAAATTTTCATTAAACGTGCGGAATAAAGCAAAAAAAAAAATCTTTTCTATTCGAGAGAAGAAAAAAAACCCGAAAGTCTGAGGGACTAATGGAAGCAACTCGGCCGGGTATTTGTAGAACAGCTATAACTCACCCAAAGCAAGAACGGTTAGTTTCATTGACGTCAATAAAAGCAAAAGTCCATCATGTTAACCATTCAGCAAGCTTTATATTTTAGCAAGCATTAATTAATTTTTTTTTTGCCAAAATTAGAACTTATTTTTCATTGGTTGGGAGAAAGTTTCGGACAAATTAAGCGCTAAACAACTAAGGCGGGGTGTGGGGGTACTAATCGGAAAATTTTTTGTTAGTTTTTTTTTTTTTTTGTATTGAGGCTATAGGTTGCTATTTATATTGACGTCAAGTTTAAAAGGTTAATCGTGCAGGAGAGTTCGATGTTTATTTTAAGGGGGTCCCCATGTTGTGAAGTTGGAGAGATACACACATATTACGTTGCACTGTCGTTTATTGTTATTTTTTTTTGTTTTTGTTTGCGGGTTTGTTGAAAATTACTATTTTTGGGTAACATAACTAAATATAATTTGCAGCAGCCAATATTTGATAGAGAATAATATATGTACGGGTTTATAAGTATGTGATAAACAACAAATCCGAGGTGCAAGTTTTTTTTTGAACACCTGTCTTGTCTATTGATACTCCATCATCAGCCATTAGTTGATGATATGAATCCCCGCGATATGATTTACTATGGCTAAGGTTTTCTAATACCGAGGTGGCTGTTGTTATCAACTATACGGATTTGTTGTACTCCGCAAAAGAAGAATAATAGGAAACTTGGTTCTATCGTAAATCCCTATTGTATTGGGACAGGAGTTCTATAAAAAGTCCGAGAATAGTAATTATTTTTTGCGTACATGGTTCCAATTTCATGTGATAATATTTTTTTTTTGAGGTGTAGAAAAGGTTATTTATTTCTTTACTCCACATTTGAAACCAAGTATAAATATGGAACTCTAAATCATCGATTATCGAATTTTGTTTTTTTAACTTTCTTTCAAACCATATACTAATAATTACAAACCATGTCAACTGTCGCTGTTCCAGGATTCCAAGCTTCCGGATACTTTGAATATTTGGAAGAATGTTTAAAAGAAGAAATGATTAGAGAAATCGGTGTTGGTACCATCAAAGCTGTCATTGTTGTTACCATCAAGAACAAAGAAAACAAACAACAAACTTGGGTATTGGACTTCAAAAACAAAGGTTCTATTGTCAAAGCTGCTACTGAAAATCCAGCACCAAAGGGAGATGTCCATCTTACTTTGAAAGATGCAGACTTTATGAAATTGGCTAATGGTAAATCAAGTGGTCAGAAATTATTCATGGGTGGTAAATTGAAAATCAAGGGTAACTTAATGAAAGCCACCTCGATTGAATCACTTTTCAAAGATTTGGGTCCTGCTCCTGCTAAATTATAATCTTATGTATGTATAAGTCATAATTGGTTTTATTTTTATACGGTGCCTTATTTTTAAGGCACAATGCTTTATAATATTGAAATGAAATATTTTTTTTGTTTAGCTTTCCTTCTTTTAAGAAATAATTTGACGTGCACAATAAACCCTTGAATGGTCGACCGCCGAAGAGACTTCTATGAAGAAGTCAAGTTTTTTTTTCTTCTAAACTTGACATATCGATACTTGAACTTTGTATTTGGTTTTGTGGCGGAGTTTTAAATGTGAATGATAGGATCTAGATTTATTTATTTTTAAATTATTTGCTTAGCTGATCCTTGTCATTTTTTTTTTATAATTAAAGCATGGTTGACCCTTGATTTTGAAATACATACTTCCCATAATATGGTTTGAACATATAAATCAAGAAATAATCGCCATGCATTTTCGAAGTTGAAATTTTTCTCCTTTAGTAATGCAGAAAAAAAAAACATTCATATCTTGGAATCGGCTTTCTCGTTTTTCCCCTTCCAATGATAATAATATTTTTTTTTCTTTTCCCTTTCCTTCAATTTTATTTATTTATTTTCAGATCTAATTTTAGCATCTCCTCGTCTACTTTTTCTTTTAAACACACACATATACATACACATTCATTCATTCATTCATTCATTCATTACTTAAACCATGAAGTCACCTCGAAGTAGACAGGATTCAACAATGGAATCCACTTTCAATCCTTATGAAGTGGTTCAGCAAAAACACAACAAATACCACGAAAATGGCAACTCGGCTGTGATCATTACAGATAAGCAAAGAAACTTACCAGATTACAAAGAATTACCACTTTCGAGTAAAGGAGCCAATTATAACATGAAAATCGTCGTTGTTGGTGATGGTGGTTGTGGTAAGACGTGCCTCTTATCGAGTTATTCCAAAAACGAATTCCCGCTGCTTTACGTACCCACAATTTTCGAAAACACGGTGATTTCATTAGCAGCACCAAATGGGAAAGCAATCGAATTGGCACTTTGGGATACGGCCGGCCAAGAAGAATACGAAAGATTAAGACCATTGAGTTACCCTGGCGTTGATTTATTACTCGTTTGTTTTGCGTTGGATAACGAAACAAGTCTTCAAAATATCCGTGAAGTGTGGTTCCAAGAAGTCAGTCACTATTGTCCTGGAGTCCCGATAATTCTCGTTGGTACCAAGAGCGATTTACCACCATCAATTCACCCAGACGCGCCTATTCAACTTGCCAATGAAATTGGTGCCATTGCATATATCCAATGTTCGGCAAAAACCATGTCCAATGTAAGAACGGTGTTTAATTTTGGGTTGGGCCATTTCCAAAGACAAATTGAATTACAAGAACAATTTGAAAAAACATCTAGTGCCAAAAAAAGAATCAGTCGTGTTTTGGGAGGCAGTACTGGTGGAAGTGGGAACTATAACGGGATGCATTCACGAAACAATTCCAAAACCCATTCTCGGAACTATTCCAATATGCATTCCAGAAATACATCCGCATTATTAGACCTGCCTTTGGTGGAAGATACGTATGTCCGAAACCCGTACGATAACTCCAATGAAGAGGAATTTGAATTCACCAGAGATAGAAAAAAGAAAAAAAGGTGTATAATTTTGTAAACTGTCCCTAAAAAAAAAAAATAAAATAAACATGAAAGTGTAGAATTTTTTGTTAAATTGAAGGTTGTGTAGCCCTTAAACTCGATAGAAAGATCAAATGAAATAATTATGGAGAGTGAAGGAAAAATACAGAACACGAGTGAGATGAAATTTTTTTGGTAATCTCCTCCTATTTTTCTCTTTGTTTTTTTTTTCTTCGTTTTTTTGTTTTTTTGGACAACACCTCTTTCACTTTCAATCATAATTCACCGGAAAGTCATGTATGAGGAGATGGAGTCGAGTTCATCAAGCAAATTGAATTCCAGAAATACCAAATCATCCACGGAGATAAGTAAACCACCATCACCAACACCATCTGATCATAGCAAAGACGCTGGAAACCAATCTAATGATCATTACAAAGCAAGACTATCTCCGTTGAGGTACAAGTTGAGGTCGTTGTTGTTACCCCTCATTCGTAAAGAAACAATCATACTTGCCGAAATGCAATCACTTTTAAGATGTTCCGTGCTTGATTTTTACTTTGCATGGACTGCAAATTTAGCAAGTCACACGTTCTACGTTTTGATGTTACCTCCACCTATTTGGTTTGGCGAATCGTACTTGAGTAGAGATTTGGTGTACGTTTTAGGGTTGGGGATTTATTTCACCGGGTTTTTAAAAGATTACTTTTGTCTACCAAGACCAAGATCTCCACCATTGCATAGAATCACCATGTCTTCTTATACAACTGAAGAATACGGGTTCCCTTCATCCCATCTGGCCAATGCTACTGGAGTATCATTATTATTATTAGTTAAAATCATGTCACTAGATTACATTTCCAATACTTTGTATTATACCTTGATAGTTGGGTTATTTGTTTATTATTCTTCATTGATTTTTGGAAGATTGTATTGTGGTATGCATGGATTCTTGGATATTATAGTTGGAGGTTCCGTTGGGCTTTTGGTTTTCTTATTTAGACATTATTTGGGATATCATTGGGATGAATTTTTGTTTAATAATGGGTTGGGTTTGATTCCAAGTGCTATTTTAATTATCACGATTTTTGTTCCATTGATCCACATATATTCTGAACCAGTTGACGATTGTCCATGTTTTGATGATTCAGTGGCATTTGTTGGGGTATTGATTGGTTTGGATTTAGCCCATTTGGTAGCGTATCACACCAAATATTTTGCCTTGATGAATAAGTTTAATGATCCCTACTTGATTCCATTTGATTATGACGCCGGAATAATAAAACATGTATTAAGATTTTTACTAGGTGTTGTTTTGGTTGTTACTTGGAAAGCACTTTCGAAACCGGTTGTTTTCACTATTTTACCGCCAATTTATAAATTTGTTGGCGTCTACTTACCACGGAGGAACTATATCTCCACTGCCCATACTAAAGCGTCATTTAGAAATATTAGAAGTGCATCTATTTCAAACGACAACGGTATTGGTGATTTCAATGCGTTCGTGAAAGGAGTGACTGATCATACAAAAATTGATGAAGTGGGACCAGAAAACGATATCGATTATTATGAAATGCTTTCATATAATGAAAGTCAAGCCAACAAAAAGAATAAGAGCACTTCTAAAACCGCTACTGCTCCAGCTTTGCCTAAATTCAAGAGTCAAGTATTTAGATATCGTTATGATGTTGAAATTGTTGGAAGATTGATTATTTATGCTGGTATTTCGATAACTGCGGTATGGACATTTTCATTTGCTAAAGACTTGGTTGGGCTATAGAGAATGATTTATTTATTTATTTTACAAGCATTACACGCTAGACTTCTGTGTTTTTGTGACGTTCATTGTAAACTGAAATTTTAGAACAAAGGAGAATGCAGAATACATATACCGTAACAACAACAACAGGTACAAAATAGATATTGGTTAGAGTACAGTTCGGATAAATAACACTCCTTTAATAAATCAGAATAATAAGCTGAAACTACAGCAGGAGTATTCTCCACAAAAGGAAATTTGTTCCCTGTATGTATGTTAATGATGACGAAAAGGTTTTTCATAAAATTCTTCACTCTAAATTTTTTTGAAACAAACAAATTAAAAAACAAAAAAATTTTGAACGGAACGTACGAACCACTTTTCTTTCTTCTTTCTTTCTTTCTTGCTTATCTTCATTTAGATTACTATCTAATTTTATAAACTTTCTCAGGTGATTCTTTATATTGGCTTAAAAAGAAAAGTTTTTTTACCAAATCCGCTTACGAACTTTCTCCATAATTTTATTTTTGAGTTTTTGTCCTTGAGAGTAAAAATAAGGGATCAAAACGGACGGAAAAAAAATTACAAGAACGAAGAAGAAGAAGAAAAAAAATCAACAGATTTTTTTTGGTCAAGACAATTTTTTTTTCTGTACAAAGTAAGAAAAAAAAGGAACTTGGTTTTTATACCTTAAAATTTATCTATTCATTATTTATTTGGTCCATTAACCGTTGACAGAAATACTATCAAGATATTTTTTATTGAGGATTAACTAGATAACCAATTCAAGTGTGGAGTTATTTCAACAATATTCCCCAAAATAGAGAAAACATTTAGTTTAAAGTTCGATCAATTTATAATAACAACTAAAAATTTCACAGACATTTCACTAAACAGCTCCTTCCCTCCCCCCAAAAAATTAATAACCATAAGGGTCTCATCTTGTTTCTAAGACCACCACCAATTCAATTCACTTCATTTCATCAACCACCATTTCTGTATTATTATTCCAATTTCAACAACTAAATATTCTTTGTACCATCCATCCTCCCCCCACTTTTTTTTCCTGTCTGCATTATTAGTAAAGAAGGAAGAAAAAAAAAATAAAATAATTTAATCTTCACTTTGTTTCCGAACAATTCAACAAACACTAATAAAAAATGAATGAAACATATAGCAACCAGGATTCCAATCCTCCAATATACTATAATAGTAATGGCACCAACAACAATGGAACAAACAATACAAGAACTAACAAATCAAGTATCAGTCACGCAGAAGATCAACATGATGGCAATACGTCACCGGGTTCAACTAATAACAATGATCATACAATCAATGATCTATATTCTATGATACACCTGCTACAAAATCAGTTCAACAAATATCAAAGTAATCAGTTCAACACGTTGATGATGAAGGTTAATTTCTTACAAGATTCATTGGATCATATCAAAAATCAAGTTCATGATTTGACCCAACAAGTAATGTTTATTCTGCAAACTACCAACCAAAACAACAACACCAATGGTGGTAACTTTAATTTTAAAGCGTTTGAGGTGTTTACAAAGCATTTGAATAAATTGAATAAAGAAATCGAAGAGATCTCAAACCCGACACCTTCCATGTCGAATGCTCAAGAACCATCACATCATCACCTTCATCAACATTCAGCACCTGCCCTTCCGCCACCGATTCCTCCACAGCAATTACAATCACAAGCAAATCATTCGTCTCACTTCCAACAAAATCATCATCATGTAAACGTGCCGCCTCAAAATAATAATACTAATCACCCACACCACCACAGTCATGCACCTTCATTCGACGACGAAGTGGATATATCCCGGAAAAACTTATCGCTAAGATCCCCAGCAAATGCGTCACCAAACCCGACTTCACATTACGTTTTTGATGTTGGACCGTTTGCGTCAAGAAATATGAATGGAAATTCAACGAATCATATGTATGATAAACCACCAAATTCAAATAATTCAGTGCCACCAACTTCACTTTCTTCAGTCCCTCAATCACAGGTTCTGCAACCACCTCAAGTACAACCACAGCTGTCGACAGGAGGAGCAACAGCAACAGCTACGTCAACGGGACAACCGTCAACTGTTAATAATACTACCAATGGTAATACAAATGTTGTACAACAAGAATTACCTATACAGACCAAAAAGAGAAGAAAAACCCTGAAACCGTCATCAGATAATTCTCCACTAATACAAAACCCAGGATCATTACTGTTGAGATCGAAAAGACACGATCAACAACAACAACACCCAGATCAGCAGCAACAATCACAACAACTTTATACACGTCATAACAACAACAATACTGGAAATGGCACGGCGACAAATTACGGTAGTGCATATATACTTCCCATGCCACCGACTTCAACTAATGGAAATGATCCAACCCAATTTGGTAGTGCAACAGTAATGACCTCGGCATTGAGACAAACCACTGATCAAACACGTCCATTACCAACATCTGTCAACCAGACGAATTTCCCATTTGATGATATGGATTCGATTGGAGATTTGGAAAGAGATCCACAACGAGAAGGTAGTAGTGATGACTCATCAACCAGCAGCATCACTGCAAACAACCCTACTTCCACGACAAATTTGAAGAAATCCAAGAAATCGAAACTGGACGATGATTCTAAAAATGGGATCCTTAATGTCGACATCCCGCATTGCAAAATTGAACGAAGTTTAAAAACGATTTCCGATATCTGGAAAGAATATGCATACGGAATGAACAACAAACCACCATTAAAGTCACTAGAAACCAAATATGGAACCAAATGGAGAAACGAAACTGAATCAAGAACATTTTTAAGAAGAAAGAGGATCTATGAAGCTATTGAAAATGGAATTAACAAAGGGTATTCGGAACAAGAGGCAATTAACGAATTGGAGCAACATAGAACGTATATGCGAAACGGAGCAACTAAGAGAAAACCATTATCGTGGTTGGTATCCAACATGCCGGAGAAATTTTTCACTTCCCCAGAATAAATGAATCCAACCAATTGACAGAATTGTGTAATTGATTACCAACTTTTGGTTTTTTTTTTCTTCTGGGTTTTCTGGTTTTGTGAGCCACAGACAGACACCATTTTTTTCATCATCTCGCGCGAAACTTTCATAAAATTTTTTTTTTTTCATCTCTTTCTATTCTCTCTTTGTATACATTTTATATAGATGTTTATTGTATTATTATTATCATTTGTTTAATCTCAAATCATGGTATCAGTATCCGAACAACAACAACAACAACCCGAACAGATCGTCGCACCAGACGATAAAAAAAGACCTAACGAAGCCGTTGAAGAAGAAGATGGAGAAATCACCGTTGTCAAACGTAAGAAGAGAGGAGGACGTAAGAAACCCAAACAACGGAGATATCGAAACAAAGTAACTGAAGAATCATCCCCGTTAGGTGTATTGCAACACGAAATCAAAGAATTATTAGATTCCGAAAACCTCACCACGGAGGACATCGCCAACGACATGAAACTCATCCTTAATGATAAAGACTTGCAAAACACATACAATAGTCGACTCATTGACAATGTCAAAGTCTTGAAACTATTATCCAATGGTGATTCCATGGCACTCATCCCCCATGTCGAGCCGGACAAGAAACAAATCGTGCTTATCCCATTCGGGATCCCTGGTGATATCGTCAATATTAGAATCCACAAAACGCATCCGTTGTATGTGGAGGCTGATTTGTTGAAAGTTGTCGGGAAATCAGAGATGAGGAAGGATGAGATTATCAAGTGTCGATATTTTGGGGTTTGTTCCGGGTGTCAATTTCAGAATATCGAATATGAAGAACAATTAAGCATCAAGAGACAAACTATCGTTAATGCGTACAAGTTCTTTGCACCTTCGTTGACTGAAGAAAATTTGATCCCTGAGATATTACCTACCCAACGATCCCCATTGGAATATAATTATAGAACGAAATTGACTCCACATTTCTGTTTACCGGGTAAGAAAACG
This sequence comes from Candida maltosa, assembly GCA_030582995.1. Taxonomy (NCBI): domain Eukaryota; kingdom Fungi; phylum Ascomycota; class Pichiomycetes; order Serinales; family Debaryomycetaceae; genus Candida; species Candida maltosa. The sequence goes on from JAKTXQ010000047.1 coordinate 16,602, forward strand.
GGCAAGGATTTGGATAGACCACCGAATTTGGGGATTTCTTCGAAAGGTAGACCGACATGGAGAGATACCGATAGTGGACCAGGCGGGATGAATGTTGATATCGAGGAATGTAATATTGGGACAGAGATTATTAATACTGGGTTGAAGAATTTACGAAGAAATTTCAAGACGGATTATGTCAAGTATAATAAAATTGTTACGTTTTTATTGAGAGAAGATACGAAAGTTTTAAACGATGATACTGTTATTGGTGAAGGATCAAGAGATGAAAATGGAGAAGTTTCCAAAATTGAAGTTTCTTTAGATGATACCAAATTGGTGAAAACTTGTGTCACGAATCAACGTCAAATTGTTCAGGAATATATCAATGGATACACTTTTGAATTCACTTCCGGAGAATTTTTTCAAAATAATAACTCCATCTTACCGATCATTATCGATTACGTGAAATCCAATTTGAAACTTTCTCCAGATGAACATAATTATTTAGTTGATGCATATTGTGGATCTGGGTTATTTTCCATAACTTGTTCCTCGAATGTGTCTAAAGTCATTGGGGTGGAGATTTCCGCCGATTCCATCAAATTTGCCAAAATCAATGCTGAAAAGAACAAGATTGAAAATGCCAAATTTATTGTTGGTAAAGCAGAAGAAATTTTCGCCAACATCGATACACCAAACACTCAAACTTCGGTGATTTTAGATCCACCAAGAAAAGGATGTGATGATGTTTTCTTAAACCAATTGTCCGACTATAATCCTGCCAAAATTGTATATATAAGTTGTAATGTCCATTCTCAAGCTAGAGATATTGAATGGTTCATTAACAACACATCCAATGGGGACAAATATCAAGTTGAAAGTGTCAAAGGGTTTGATTTCTTCCCTCAAACCCATCATGTTGAAAGTGTAGCAGTATTATCCTTAAAAGATAACTGATTAATATATATATATATATGTTTAACGTATCAACTGCTGCAAAAAAAAACCACTAACACTGTGCATTTTCGATTAGGGTTATAGCCCTAATGACGTGCACATTCGCACAATTTTAATATATGGTAACTGCACATAAATTTTTTCTTTCGTCTCATAGTAAGTGCGCAAAAGAAAAAAAAAAGTTTACTATGGGTGAGTTTGGGAAAAAACTTGCGAAGAAAAGAAAAAAAAATTTCAAAAGCGGGTTTACTTTGAATAGTCTCTGATTATACATACAATAACGTACCAAGATGGAAAACGATAAAGGTCAATTAGTATGTAATCGAAATATTGAAGATTTGTGAATGGATAGTGTCAAGAGCAAAACAGAAGAGACATCAAAAAGTTTGTGAATAGATACGGGATATGTCATGAAACAAAATACTAGTGAAGAATTTTTCAACAACGATAGTGAAATCAAAGAACAACAACCATGTAAATGTCATCAGTAAAGAAAGATCATATTCAAATGAAATTATGCTCAAAATTCTGTCAATCTTAGATATGATCCATTTATGATAAACAAAATAATCACATTATGAATCAATAAATACTAACTTTTCTTTTAGGTTGAATTATATGTTCCAAGAAAATGTTCTGCTACCAACAGAATCATTAAAGCCAAAGATCACGCTTCAGTCCAAATTGCTATTGCCAAAGTTGACGAAGAAGGTAGAGCCATTGCTGGTGAAAACGTCACTTACGCTTTAAGTGGTTACGTCAGAGGTAGAGGTGAAGCTGATGATTCTTTAAACAGATTAGCTCAACAAGATGGTTTATTAAAAAATGTCTGGTCTTACTCTCGTTAAGGGATCTATATCTAAATTGAAGGAGATTAATGAAAGAGGAAGAATTGGTTTAATTTATTCAAATCTGTTTTGTTTATCTTCTGTGTATATTTAATGTCATATAATAAAATAAAGCAAAATGTTTTTGGAAACTAAGAATAAAACCGTACACGTGAAATAAATAAATAAATAATTTATCAAGGCGTACGTACGTACGTACGTTTGTTATGATATATAAATAGAAGTCATATTTTCTTTGGGTTTGGGTTCATTCATTCATCACCAGACATTGACCAGAAATTTATATATTTTTTTTTGGCCCTTATTTTTCTTTCGAAGAGGGTTGTTTTATTATCTTCTTCTTTTTTTTTACGAGATTGACCGGTCAAGGAGTATTGACAACATCTGAAATTAGTCTATGGTCCACTTATTGATATGTGTATGTGGTTTGTTTGTTTTGTTATCAATAACTTTTTGTTGGACTAATGAACAAGAGAATAAAAATATATTTGGGTTATTTGTTTGATATGCAACATTGATTAAACTAAAAATTTAACTTTTGTGTTTTTTAAATATTTTTTTTTTTTTTTCATCTCCGAGTTTTTTCTGTTAAAGTTATCAAAAAATCCACACACACACACACACACACATATGTATGTACGAAATTTGAGTTTTTTTTCTTTATTGGTAAATAACCAGCACAGTTTCTTGGGTTTGGGTCCCAAACACCGAAACCCAAACAAAGAAACAAACTTCAAATCATTTAACCAAAACAAAATGACGAATGTAGATAGAAAAATTACTTATTTGTCATAAATTATTAATAGACATAATCTGTGGCCCACTATTTTTTTTTTCGTTCTATTATTTTTTGCAAATTAGGGGGGGAATTTATTATCCGGAACGACTGAAATCTGATAGAGATTCAAACCCGCTATTGACAAACGGTAGTATGATGTGTACACCAACGGTTACTGTCTCTATATATATATTATCCGGAATTGTCCTAGGGTTAAGGGAAAAAGAGGGGTGGAGAAGGGAAGGTACAATAAATAAACAAACAAACAAACTAGAAAAGAAAAACTCACGTTGTAAAATATCCAATCGTATTGTAACAGAAATATTATTTATTTTTGTTTTATAAAGTATTATTATTATAATTATTATATTACATAACCAGAATATTTGATAACATGGTTCATCAGGAGGGTTTCAAGAACGAAAGAAAAAACATATTTACCTTCCTTTTTGCTAAATGATGAGTTTTTTTATTTTCTTTGTTCAATATTCGCAATTCTCGGGAATCCCATCCATATCGTTGAATTACACAAAGTTCTTTTTTTAATATTTATGCAATTTTACTAAATATTTTTTTTTGTTTTTTCGACGTACAAACCAAACTAAATTAAACATCGAGGGGGAGGAGGTAGAAGAGGAGGTTCATAAAGAAGAATAAAGATTAGGAAATTATCAAAATATACACACCCCACTCTTTATCCAATCAATTAATATTATACACACTAATTTATTTGTTTATCTGTGTATATATAAATTTTTTTATTATTAATTTTTTTTTTATTTTTCATTTTGAGTTGTTTTTTTTTTTAAGGAAATAATTAGCCAAAAAAAAAAACCAAAAAAAACCAAAAAAATTTCCACCACCTTTTTCTTCTACTTTTCTTGTTTTTCATTAGACTCAAAGAAAAAAAAAGGGAAAAACCCACTTCAATCTCTTCCCACTTCTTCTTCTTCTTCTTCACTCCTGTTCCTTAAAAGAAAAGAGAACTTCTTCCTCAATTGGTCTATCTATTTTTCGGATTGTTTGACTCCTAAATAAATATCTTAGAGATATCCACACACGCACACACACATTTATATTTATTTATACACCCACACCCACACCCAATTAACTCATATTCTTCCCATTCGCTTGATTTCCCAGTTTTGTTATCAACTAATAATTAATAATAATTTTCCCAACGTCATAAAAACAAAAGAGAGAAAATTAAACAAACAGATCTCTTAATTATCCACAATTTCCCCTTCCCTCATCCAAAAGAAAAAAAATAATATAACCTTATCAATCAATCTTTTGTACCAATAATACAATCTTTAGATATTTGCATAAAGACAAAACAACTTTTTACTAAAAAAAAAAAGAAAAGAAAAGAAACTAAAATTAACTAACTACCAGGTCACATGACAAACGCTATTTTTACCCTTTTATATAATACCAATTATCTAGCTGGTGCTTTGGTTTTGGGTACTACTTTAAAGAAATTATTATCCCCAAGTGACAGAGAAAACACAAAATTAGGTATATTGATTGATAAATCAAACTTTACTCCTTATCAATTGCAATTATTATCCAACTATTATGACGAATTAATTGACGTTTCTCCATTGAAATCTACCATTGTTGACAAATTAACTTATGATTTGAAAAGACCCGAGTTGGATAAGACATTTACCAAAATAAATTTGTGGTCTTTAATTAAATATGAAAAAATTTTATACTTGGACTCTGATACTTTACCAATAATACCAATTAATGAAGATGCCGGTTCAATTTTAAATTTATTAGCTTTAGATTTCCCCAAATTTAAGATTTTAGCTGCTCCTGATAGTGGTTTCCCTGATATATTCAACTCCGGTGTGTTTGTTTTAAGACCAAATTTGGATGATTTCACAAAATTATCAGCATTGGTTAAAGAATCAGCTACTAATCCAGATGTTTCCTTTGACGGGGCAGATCAAGGTTTATTAAATCAATATTTCAATGCTCAACCTGATTGGGTACAAAATTTATTGAAAAAGAGTGGCTCCTCTGGAACAACTGACTTGTCAGATGTTAATTATACCCAAGAATCCAATTGGATCAAAATCCCATTTTTATACAATGTGATTCCTTCTGCTGAATACCAATATTTACCTGCTTTCAAACATTTCCAACAACCACCAGGGGTTTTAGAACAACCGCCAGCGGAAGCTGAATTGGAAGATCATGGTGGTGAACAACCAAAACATGATGAAGAAGTTTGGAAAACTACTGTTGACACTTTAGGTCGTTATCATAGTACTGCATTACTGTACATTAATTATAGAACCACACAAGTTAAATTAGTACATTTCATTGGTCCATATAAGCCATGGAGACTGAGCTCCAACATTGGTGGAATTCACAAAGATTGGTGGAAAATTTGGATTGACGAGTTTGGTGAAAAATCAGTACCAGATGTCATTTATAGAGAGCAACACCCAATTCAAGAAACCTCCTCGGAACAACATGATGAGCCACATCAATATGAAGAAATTATCAGTGAGACCCATGAAGAAGAAGAAGTGATTGAAGAAATTCCACAACCTCCACCTATTGATACTTCTGATCCTAATTCTTTATTAGATCCAGCTAATTACCAACGTTTCGAAGACAATGTTCAACCTAGTATAGATTCAATGTGGGATCCAACTAGAGAACCACCTCCAGTCCATGAAGAATACTCTGCACCACAAGGTTATGAAGATTTTGATCAAAGTTTGAAATCATTTACCAATGAATGGGATCAACCAGATCATCATCATCATCATCAACCACCACCACCTCCTCCACCTCCTCCAGCACCAGAACCATACTATGCTCCACCAGATTATCATGAAGAACAGCATCCACCTCAATACCACCATGAAGAACATCATGAAGAACCACACCACGAAGAACATCACCACGAAGAACACCACCACGAGGAACAACATAATGAAGATCATCACCACGAGGAAGCTCATTTTGAAGAAACACTTGCTCCATCTGTGTTTTTCACACCATCTGATTTATATGCCCCAATGGAACCAAAAGAAAAACCTGAACTTTATGGTCATAGATATGTTGAACCTGAGAGAGTTTTTGATACGGATAACGATTACTATCCTAATCATATTTTACAAGAGGTTGAAAAGATAGATATTTCCAAAGAATCGAATGATGAAAGTAAAGATTTGTCTCCAAATCCTTCAAACTTAGCTACTAATGTCTCCGGGTTCAATGAAGCCAATGAAGATTTCAGTAAAGGAGGGTACATTGAAGAGAATCCATTTGAGGAAATCTATGATGAAGATCAAGAAGGTATTGATCCAGAAATTATTGAAGAAGAACTTTTAGAACTCGAAGAAGAGGAAGAGATGGAAATTCCAAAACTATTCCCTTGGGAGTTTAGAGAGAAAGGTAAAGTTGTTACCGAAAGAGTATTTGATTTTTGATGGATGAGAGAAAGAGACTTTCCCCCTTTGCTCACTCCCTCCCCCCTTGCATTTAGCATAACCTTTTTCTAACACTTAATTGTTTTTATCGTTGTTGTTTTTTTTATACCCTTTTTTTATTATACCTTTTTTATTGTTTAATTCTACTTATTCTTATTTTGTTGTTTTTTTATCTTTATGGTCATTTTGATTATCATCTCCCAATTTGCTTTCTTTTTTTTTATATATGTATATATAAACTAGATGACTTTTGTATATGATCATGAATATATATAAAAATCGTAACTCATCAAGTATGATTACTAATTGGATGAATAATTTGATGTTGATGTTATCGCCACTCACGTATGTAAATGATCAATCTTTGATCATTCGTTGCAAAAAAAAAAATAAAGGCTAAAGAGAAAAAAAGGAGCAAAAACAATCTGGTCGTGTACATTTGTCGGTTATCACAAAAAATTTTTTTTTTCACTTCTCATCAAGTTTTTTTTTTTCAAATTAACCCTTTTACACTTTTTTCTA
>JAKTXQ010000047.1:28758-39062 GCA_030582995.1 Candida maltosa
AAAAAAAAAAAAAAAAACAAAAAAAAAAACAAGGGGGGGGTAAAAATTTTTTTTTTCTTTTTTTTGTTTTAAAATTGGAAGAAGGGAAAAAAAAGAAAAAAAAAAAAAAAAAAATTTCAACACGGAGCCATAAATAGAAAAAAAAATTTTTTTGCCTCTTTAATTTATGGAGAACAAGACAGAAGAAAAAAAAAAATGTTTTGTTCGCTTTGTCTGTCTCTCTCTCTCTCCTTCCCGCTTTGAAAACTCCGACGGATTATCGAACGACGTAAGCCGAGGGAAAATTGGACAGACTGGAACTAAAGACAAGAAAAAAAAAAATCAGCGATAAACCGGTAATTACGGCTTTTACTGATAAACCAACCGGTTATACCAAATAAAAAAATATTATATATCTACTTATGTATAAATCTATTCTTCTTCGCCTCTATTGATTCTTCCTTGTTCTTTACTATCACCATTAACACCAACAATAATAATTTTTTCAATTAATGTATGATAATCTTCATCATCACCATCAATAAATATGGTTAAATTTTGGACATTTTGAAATCTGACAAATTTCAATTTAAGATTCAACCATTCTTCACCTTCTTCGGTAATTTTTTCAACATGTGGCGCATTTGCATCAGAACTAGCTTCATCAAATGACAAGATAGATTGAGAATTACACCAAATTTTCACAATATTAGGAGTTTGAACTTCTTCGATATCATCACTATCGAGATTTAAATTACTCTCGTTTTTAATATCTTTACTTGACTTGGTCTTGATCAAAATCGAATAGATCTTGGAAATATTCAATAACGGAATGTAAAATAACAATTGTGAGTCTGAATCGGAAACAACTGCTGATTTTCCACCACTTTCCAAACGAACCACTTCTTTAGTTTTAACATCTTTGTATAATGGTAAACAATTCAACACTTCATAACCACTGAAATCAATAGTTGAATTTAAAATTTCAAAATTTTTAGGAATTAAAGACTTGATATCTTTCAAATCATCGATTTTTTCAATCACATCAACTGCAGTAGTACCTCTACCTTTTCTTCTATGCCCTTCAGCTTTGGTATTGAAATCGCTTAATTTACTCAATAATTCTTGTACATTTGCACCTCGAACACGGTCAGTTTCTTTGCCATTTTCAAGGAATATAAATGTAGGAACGGCGGTGATCTGATGTTGTTCCACCAATTCACGATTATTATCAAAATCGACACGAACGATTTCAACGTTTCGATTTTCAGTGTATGCTTGATCGACAATTGGCTTGACGGCCTGACATGGACCACACCAGGATGCAGTGAAATTTAATACGAGGTATTGATTGTTTTTCAAAAAATCTTCATAATCTTTAGTTGACTTAACGAATTGAATAGACATGATGGGATCTAACGTGTGGCGTGTTGGGGGTTGTTCTTGTTTTTTTACGTAATAGATTTTTCTGACCTAATCAGTTGGATTTTTTTTTTCGTTTCTCGCCGTCTTAATATAAATAATTATAGATCACAAACTTTTAATTTTTCGTTCCATTTTTTAACTTTAAATGTCTTTCGTATAAAGAAAGAAAACCCCATCCCACACCCAATGTCTAAAGATATTACGTTTTCACTTCCGCCTAACCCACAGAAGAACAAACGAGTAGTTTCAGACTCCCTCAGATTATCCAAATTGGATACATCATCAAGAGATCAACGTCAAACATCACCAAAGCCTACAACGTCTCCGTCGAGTCCGGCGACTTCGTCAAATAAATTCCCTAATCATAATGAAGTGCTAAATTATAAATCATTCAATGATTTCGAAGCCGACGGTGATGATTTATTATTGGATTCCCAGATCATGAATGATGATGAAGATGACGATGCAGCGGTGCCCAGCACTTCACAACCGAGAGTTGAAGAAAATCATGAGATTACGGATAAAGAGCTCAGGAAGGCAGAACAATTGGCATCGTTATTCATCGATACGAGGAAAGTATTGAGTGCCGAAAGAAATATAATTGATCAGAAATCAGAAGCGGTAGAGAATCACGAACATGAAGAAGCATCAACTATCAAAATATCACGTAGCACGTTGTTGCGAGCAGAAAAAGTCAAAGCCACGTTAGCTGTGAAATATTTATACATTCAAAGAATCTATGAATGGGCCGATACCCATATTGACAATAACGAACATCTTGGGGTTGAAGGAGTGTATAATCCATTACAAATCATCAGAAATCGGAAAATAAGAAACAAATATAATGAACACCCACAGCCTTTGGCACATATGAAAACCATCCCGTTGGCTTGTAATGTGTTCAGTCTGCATAATTTACCAGGTAATAGACATCATGAATCCTCGTCTGGTTCTACCCATAGTAGGAAACGACATTGGAGAATGGTGTGGGCGGTTGATTTGAATGAATTTGTTGGTGATTCAAGGTGGAGAATCCATCATTGGAATGAGTTGCGTGGTCCAAATGGTGAATTATGGTTCCCTGATACCCGTGATAAATTAGAACCGGCAAATAGCAAAAGAAAGAGATTTGTGCTACGTCATAAACATAATAAATCTGGAGATGAACTACAATCACAATTTGAACTTGAAGATGAATATGACTCGGAAGTGGTGAAACATAAAAATCAGCATAAGAAAATACCATCGATAGAAGGGTCAAGTTCAGAAAATGAATTGCAAATGGTGAAAATCGCCCATACGAAAAACCCACGAAGAACTAAAATTAAAAATAAGATGAAGAAATTTTACACAGGAACTGGAGGTGGAGGTGGAGCTGGTGGTAGTGGTGGTGACTCATCTGGTTCTTCCAATGCATTAAATGAGTTTCCTGTTGATGGTGGTGACGAAAATAGTTCAGTGATTGAACTGGATCCATTAGGCAGACAACTTTTCAAAAGAATTACTCCTCCAACCATTGATGAAGCACCTCCACTTGAGTTATCTGTGCCAGAAATTCGAGTACAACCAACCAGTCCGAAACGAATGGAAAATTACGATAGTGACATGGACGACTTGAATATCAAACCTTCGATTCAACAGGTTGAATTTACACCTTCTACTAAACGAGTCAATGGTGGTTCTCGTTCTAGTTCTGACGCCGGTGGTGATTCAGTGCTACTAATGGAACAAACCGGATCTGAAGAAAAACAAGAAGGTGACGAAGCTGAAGGTGAAAGTAACAATGGTGAGCTACAACAAGAAATTGATCAAGCACAATGTGTTGCTATATTTGATGAACGTGAATTGGAATTTCAACATATTGTTGCTAATTTGAATTATTTCAAACAGTGCGTCAACCTTAGATCAAACTACTTGCTGACAGTTTATCCGAACCACTTGGATGTTGTGGATAAGAAAGTTAAACATATCACCAAAGATTCTGTTTACGGAATCTTGACATCTATTTCCAAAATTAATGATGACTATTTACCAGGTTATGAGGATTTGTTTTGTGGATACATGGAAGAAATCAAATCTGTGATCCACATGGTGAACGACGTATATTCAGTTAAGATTGATACGTTATTGAGTACGAATGATCGATCAATTTCAGAGATTAATGCGTCGTTATCATTGGATTTACGTAAGATTACGGAAAAGTTAGATCTGTTGGATCTGTCAATCCATAAAACCATATTTAAGAATGCGTTACTGTCGACGAAGAAAAATGTCGGTAATGTTGGGATGCTTTATAAAGTGTTATATTCATTTCTCGAAAATTTAATTGTTATTTTGTTAAGAATTGTTTGGATTGTGGTTAATATTTATAAAGTATTCAAATTTATAATTGTCGGTTTGTGGAAATTGATTAAATTTGTATTGTGGTAATTAATATACAAAAATAAATTTGAACCGTAAAAAATATATCACCAAAAAAAAAAACTCGAACCTCTTTTTACATATCAACAACAACAAAATCACCAACAACACCACAATGCAGCCGAAGTCAATCGCATTATTACAGAAAATAGATTCCATAATAGAAACAATCATCCTCAAATTCACCAACATATTCGAAAACTTACAGAATGAAAATAAAACAACAGAAGTATTATCAATGGAGAGTTTGACGATGGAAAACAACTGTGTGCAAATCATCCGATTATGTCAAGATTTAATAAGCATATCGCGGAACTTGAAAGAAGTATGGGTATTAAACAGTATTAAAGTGACGCAGGAGAAACTGGATTGGAAACAAGATGAAATCAATACCATTTTTAATCAGTTCAATACATTAACTAACAAAATCGCTGAATTCGAAACAGCAGTCGACACCAATAACGAAACGAAAAACAATAATGAGATATACATTGATAATAATAATTAAAGTTCTACAAAACAAAAAAAACAAGGGGGGTCTTCATAAATTCATACTACTAATACAATTGAATTAAAAAAAATGATTTAGTTTAGTTGTGGCCAGGACTTCCGGATCTTGAGGTCATTCGACTTGGTTTCCTACTATTGATTCGAGAATTCATGGCCGAGTCTTTTTCTTTCTGTTGGTGTTCTTCAAAAAGATTAACGAATTTTTGTACTTTACCAACCTTAATAAATTTGAATTTTTTATTATCCTTAATAAACGAAGGGACATTGCTGTGGTCTGAATTGTAGGCGTACTCTAGACCATATTTCTCATCACTAATCATGGAGAAATTGGATGGTGTCATTTGGGATAAACTCATACACCTTCTATTTTTGGTTGGTGATACAAATGATGGTTGTTTCGAAATTTTAATAATTTCATCATCTTCATCGAAATCACGTTTTGCTGGGGAGAATGGTAATGGTAACGAAGGATCAGGAATATGTTGTAGGTCGAAATCGTCTTCATGTTCACAATCGACTTCTGCTAAATCATCCAACCGGAATGGATTGTAATCTTCTTTGATAGGTTCTGGTTCTGGTTGTGATTGTGGTTGTGGTTGTGGTTCTGGTGGTGGTGGAAGGTTCGCCACTTGTGGGGACGGTGATTTGACCGTATCTTCATCGTTGTGTCTTAAATTACTCATATTATTAATAAAATCATGAGTTTTCGTAAACGACTTCTCTTCGTCGCTTATATCGTTAAATTTGCGTTTAAACTCATCAATCAAAGTATCATTTGATTTCAACAGTTCAAGATGTTTGCCATCAAATTCGGTATAGTTATCTTCTGATTCACTGCTATATTCCAATGTCGAATCGCTTATATCGTAGTAGTTTGAAGAAGACGACGTTAAATTAGTATCTTCATTGTCTTCATGGGAATATTTATGATAAATTTTCTTCATATAACTTTCAATCTCATCTAAGAAACAACAGTGGTTCAAGATCTGATAACTTTCATCTTCTTTGAAAACAATTTCCGATTCGGTGAATTTCAAAATTATTAATTTCACCATAACGATGAAGATTTCTTGTAATGGTTTATAATCCCAATTTTCCTTTTTCAAAATTCTTAAGATATAATGTTGGTTTGAATGAATATTTATTAAATCTTCCAAATCGGACAACTTGACCAGTTTGTTTCTTGAAATCAAATTGTTTAATTGGATGTTTATAGTTATACTCCATGATACATTTTCCTTGTTGTTGTTTATTAGATTCTGATAGATTTTATGGGATATATTTGATGAAAAGATGAAATTAGGTTTTATAAGATCTGAACGTTCATAATTCAGATAACTAGCTGTATTAGTATTGATCATCAGAGGATAGGCCAAAAGAAAAATATTTGTAGTTATGTGGGAGTCAGATGATGGTTGATAATTGGGGGTACCCTATTCTCGATATGTTTTTTTTTTTTTTGGGAAAGATAAACAAGGGGAAAAGGATTTTTATTTTTTTGTTTTGATTTGTCTGTGAAAGCAATTCTGGAACGAAGGAAAGACGAACGACGACGGAAAGCCAATTAAAAATAATACAATTTTGGAAAGAGAGAGCAAGTAAGTAATAAAATAAATAGAAAAATTTTCTAGGTTGAAATGAAGATGATATGATTTTTATTTTTTTATTTTTATGTTGGAATGAAACCCAACCAAACTAAAACTTCTATGTATAAAAAATAATATGCACAGAATAAAGAAAAACTTTTTTTTATGGGAAAAGTACAAAAATGGAAAAATTGAAAACAGTCGCAAATGTACACGACCCTTTTTTTTTTTAGGATCTGAATATTCAAAGAAAAAAATGTTCACTCTCTCATTATCAATAGCCCATACAAAAAACTTGATTATCAAAAAAAATTCAAAGTCCATGTCGTCATCTTATTATTTTACTATTATTGGAACAAAAGATAATCCATTATATGAATTAGAATTTAGTTCATTTAAAAATACCAGTGTATCATCAACTGATACTACTGTCAATATCCCTGGTAAATCACAATTTCCTCAATCCACTAAAGAATTATTACCATTTATCGCCAACTCATCATTAGATCTAATAGATGATCAAACTTATAATAATTCCATTTTGAATCTAGGTAAAATTGATCAATTTTATGGGTTATCAATTAATGCTTACATCTTACAAAGTCAAGTCAAATTTTTATTATGTTACAATTGTAAAGAAGAAACATCCATCAAACAATTCTTCCAAGAAGTTAATGAATTATACGTGAAATGTTTAATGAACCCGTTTTATAACGTCAATGATGCTATAATTTCCCCAGATTTTGATTTAAAAATTAAACAATTGGCAAGGAAATATTTATAAATAATTTGTCATATATATACAGAGAGATACTTAACTTAGTCTTGTTTTGGTGGAGATGGTGGTGGATTTTCCAAGATTTTTTCAGTTTCAATCTTATAATCACCATCTTTGGTTTCAACAAGAATACCTTGATCTTTCAATGTGGTAAACATATCTTGAGGAATCCAACCGCCGGTAGCGGAAAATGGACTGGAGACAGTTTCAATTTGGAAATCATTCAATTCTTGTTGACTTTGATTCAAATATTCATCAGTATATTTGATTGGGAATTCTTTATCTTGAGTAGCGACAAGTTCATTAGCAACATAAGCTTCCCATAATGATTGTAATTGAGCAATAGATCCTTCAATATACAAATAATCTTTACCATTTTTGAAATCTAAAGCTTGCAAATATGGGTTTCTTAAAATTTTGATATGTGGAGATGCAACAGCAATTAAATCATGTCTGTGATCGTTTAATCTAAATTCCCAGATTCTTTCATTTCTTGTTTTATAATACATGAATTCATATTGTTGTTTTTCCAATTCATCCATTTTTTCATATCCTGGAATATCTTCTTTCAAGTCGTAAATCTTAGCACCGTTGTAAGCAATGAATTTAGGGTATCCTTGTAAAATAAATGGTTTGATGGTGGCACCTTCAAAATCAACAAAATAGTGTTCACGGGTAGGAGTTTCAATTACATTTAATGGATCCAAATCTGGTAAGTATAATCTTGGTTTAAACAATTCTTCAACGTTTAAAATGGATTTGGATTCAGTGTTGAGTAATTGGGGAGTGATTTTCTTCAAATGTTCGAAAGTTTGAATTTGTCCTTGAAGAATACGTTTTTCTTCTTCACCACTAGATCCACTGGCATCAGCGTCAATCAATGATAATCTGTGTTTAGCATTTTCCAACTCAATTTCAGAGACTGAAGTCATGAGAGCGATTGGATTAGAAGCATCCCATGGACCATTTAATTCATCAATGGTAGCTTGAGGTAATTTACTCTTGTTTTTGGTGAATTGTTTTTCAACACTTGGACCAATTCTCCATCTATCTTTTAATAATTCATCAGTTTCTCCATCGTATGGTAAATCATTTTGTAAAGCACCTTCAACATCATTATGGAAATACAAAGAACCAAATTTATTGAAAGTGATATCCAACACTTTATTTTCAAAATCAGCAATTGGATCAATGACGGAGTCCAAGTTTTTAGTGGTTTCTGGAGAATCAGCAGCTAATGGATGCCATTTCTTCATTAATAAATCACCCGGAGTAAATTCTTCCAAAATAAATGGACTTCCAACTTCATTATATTTATCAACACCATAAGAGACAACACGTGGGACATTCAATTTCAATTTCAAATTCAAGAAATCCAATGTAGCAACTTCACTCTTAATTTTGGAGGCGATAGCCGCATCGGAATCCAATTTGTATGGGATACGCAAAATAAGATCCTTACCAGTATTCAAAGTGACTTTATAAACACGATGATGTTTACCTTCATGAATAGAAGAAATTGATCTCACGATAATTTTCCCATGTTCATCATCAGTTAATTCACCCAATAAATCTTTATTTTGAGGCAACACCATGGATCCATTCAATGGTTTTGGTTGACAAATTTTAGACTCAACGTGACTGGCGGTATCAATAAAAATCGTCAATCCTTCAATGGAAAAAACGGTTTCTCTTTGTTTTTTCATTAATTTGTCGTTCTTCAACCAGGACCCCCATGAGTATTGGAAAAATTGACTACGTTGAGGATCTCTATTATCGGAAAGTTTAGTAAAGATTTCATTTGGTTTAGCATCTGTGGCATGGAAACGAATTGAATTCTTTAATAACAATAATGGAGCTGCAGATTGTCTGATTTTAGGCAACTGTTTCAATTTAGTTGAACTTCTTGCGATTCTTGATAACATTGTGTGGAGTGAAAATGGAGAAGAAGAATAATTAGCAATTTTTCATCCAAAAAAAAAAAAAAAAATTTTTTTTAATTCTTTGATCCTTTTTTTTCATTTTTTTGCAGAAGAAAAAAATAGAATCCCGCAAAAAAGTTCCACTAAGGGAGGAAAGAAAGAAAACAAGAAAACGTAAAATTATGCAACAATTATAAAAAAAAAAGACGTATTTACAATTTAACCACCATTTCATCACCAGGATATTTGGAAATCACATCTTCAATATCGTATTTTTTAGCAATATGAGGATTAATAAACCTTCCTCCCAAATAATGAACTTTGTCCAGTCCACCATTAACAAAAATGGTAGCACAAGGTTTTGGCGCCGTAAGACTTATTAAACAACTAGCACCAATATCATCACCAACTGGACCTGCATCTACATCCCATCCTGAAGGAATATCAACCGACACAATTGGTGGTAAATGTTTGTGGTTGGTACTAAGATATCCAATTAAATCATCAAATGGAGGTCTTAATGGTGGTTTGAAAGAAAATCCAAATAATGCATCAATGATAAGTGCCACCCCGGAATCTCTTCTATCCAATAAATGTTTGACTTCAGTTAAAGTGGATACTTCTTCAATGTCCAAATCTTGTAATTGTTTAACTAATCTAGAATACAATTGATTCGAGGTGGATTTTTTAGGATAGAAAATGATTGGGTCATAACTCCCCCAGAGTTTCAAATGACGAGCAGCGACTAATCCATCACCACCGTTATTCCCTGGTCCAACCAAGACTAAAACTTTGTTGTTTTTCTTAGTTACTGTTTGTGAAGGAGGATATTGCTTATGAATGATTTGCGCCACGGCTAGTCCGGCAATCTCCATTAATTGATCAATTGAGAATTCTCCAGTCGACATTAATTCTTGATCCAACTGGAAAGCGGATTTTGCAGACAACGTTTTAAATGGTGATAATATAGACATGAATGATGGAGTCGAAAATGATGGGAATGAAATTGTATGTATAGGAATACCAATGGCTGATAGTGCAATTAAAAAACAACCGAATAGATAGGTTAGGAAAAAGAGGTACCAGAAAGGTTTGATTTTCGGAACTGGTGATTTTTTAGTTGCCATTTATTTCTCACACCCACACTCCTTAAAAAGAAAAAAAAAGAAAAAGTTTGAACCCCTGAATGGAATGAATTGAATTGAAAAAAATTTTTAACATCGACTTTTACCGAGGGGATTTCTTATCATATTTATATTTACAATGTATGCATTATCAGTTGCATAAAGATGAGGAGGCAGCGGCGGATTGTTAATGTGAAATTTTTCTTACATTTGTAATTGTAAACATTCTTCTGATCGGCAAAGTCACGTGAATTTACAAACTGTGTGTTGCGATGACAAGATATATTCAACACATGCTAAACAGGGAAAAAAAAGTTTAAACCTATGATCTTTAATCAATAACTAAGCAGGATGTGGTTAATATGAAACGTTTAATATTAATTATACACGTGACTAAAATTATTTGTCCCTGAAATTTAGTGATTTACATCTTATGTACTATTTTTTTTTTTTCGTGTCATCCTGTACATTATAATCTCTTACAACGAGTTTTCAACAAAAATAAAAAAAAAGAATAAAAAAAAAAAAAAAAAAAAGATCAAAGTCAGAGAAATAAAAA
>JAKTXQ010000048.1:0-12528 GCA_030582995.1 Candida maltosa
TTAATTCAAATTTGAATCTTTGTAAATTGTCGAGGATTTCCAAAATCAAAACAATATTCTCCGTAATCACACTTGGAGCATCAAAAAACTGGTTGTATCGGGTAATGATTTCATTATATTTAAACATCGGTTCTTGTGTAATAGCATCAAGTAATTTGGGAGACAATTCACAAACATTTAATAATTCCAATTCATCATGAATCTCAGTGAGGAAAACGTCGGTGTATTTAGTTATTCCATTTGATCCTCTTTCATACGGAATGTTGGCACCTCTAACCACAGCTTTAGTGCTTTGTTCGTAAGGTTTTAATTGGGAAGCAATTTTTTTACTTCTTGCTTTTAAGAAAATCCTCATGATGAAATCATTTTGGTTTTCGAAATAATCAAACACCATTCTGATATCATTTTTTTGGGCAATTAATTGTGGAGTGTCCATATTCACTAAAACTTCCAAATAATTCTGTACTTTACTTTCTGATCTTTCAATGAGTCCTTCGAAATTGTAAATAATCCCTTTGAATTGTTTGAATTTGGGTTGAATGGTGCTAAATAGTTCTTTCAGTTGTTTCAATACATTCAAATATTTAAGAAATCCCACCACTTCAATTGGATTATTGAGTATATTTTCAAAATTGTTGATTTTCTCGGTACTTGAACTGACTTCACTTAATAAGTTTATCCCCTTTTCAACTTCCTTTTTATCATTTGTCAATTGATTTACTTGGGATAATATGGGTTTGATAGTGGAGGATGCTTTTTGGGTTTTGTTGGAGATTCGAAATAAGGATTTGTCTATTGATTCAAATAGTTCTTTGGATCGCATCAAATGTTCATTAAGAACAGCAATATCTGCTTCATCAACATCCATGTTTTAAAGTTTTCCTGTGCTTTCCGTTTCGATAGTAACTACAAAGTGAACAACAAAAATAATTTGTGTTCTAAAGAAAAAAAATATCATAATAAAGAGAAAGACGTGTGCCACACAATAATTATTCTAACATAAATCCAAGAAGGAATAATACTGTTTAACTTTCAATGTTTATAAAGATCTGGATAAAGTGTTGATGAGTCATCTTAGAATAACACCAGAATCTATTTGTCTTTATCACTAAAAAGGTGTGGTTTAATACTAAAGCTTGGCACTCTATCATTCTTCGTCAAATACTTGTTTATAAACTCATACAGTTTGTATATTTCTAACTCAAATGTAAACATCATGTGAGTCATCATCATAAAACGTTGTTGTGTTGACTCATGTTACTGATAATAATAAATAAAAACATAAACATTGAATCCAAAAAAAAAAAAAAATCCATCTATAAAGGAAGCGAGAAAGATCTGTCACAATTTTTTTTTTTTTTAGATCTTTTAATCTCATCATCAGAACCATCCTAATGAGAGAACCTGAATCTGAAGTTATTCGTCTTTGTCAAGAGTTAAATGAAGCTACCAAGTTGAAGAAAAACGGTAGATCCATCAAATTCACAAATAATGCAACAAATACAAAGATCCCTATAGATTCTTGGAAATTTCTCGAATGGGACTATGGTAAAGAATCTATTACACTTCCTATTCAAGCAAGAGGGTTATTCACTGTCAATGATGACACGATTGCGGTTAGAGGATATGATAAATTTTTCAACGTTGACGAGAAACCATTTACAAAAGAGAAAGAAATCATTAGATCAACAACTGGACCATATGATGTCACATTGAAGGAAAACGGCTGTATCATCTTTATCAGTGGTTTGAAAAGTGGTGATATTATAGTCTGTTCCAAACATTCTACTGGTGATCGAGACCAATTGGGGAGAAACCATGCCAAACAGGGTGAGATTCAATTACTTGAACAATTGGGTAAAGAGAAAGTGTCCCAATTGGCAAAATATTTATATGAAGAAAACTTAACGGTTGTTGCCGAATTATGTGATGATGAATTTGAAGAACATGTTTTACCTTACCCTAAAGATAAATCAGGATTGTACGTCCATGGGTTGAACTACAACACTATTCTTTTCAACACCGTTCCAATTGGTCAAGTTAATGAATTTTCCGAGAAATGGGGATTTAAATCAGTTCAATTTTTAACCTTTGATGATTCAAGGACGCTCTTTACTTTTCTTCATCAATGCAGTGAAACAGGTACTTACAATGGACGTGAGGTTGAAGGTTTTGTGATCAGATGCCACCGTGACAATCAAGACTTTTTCTTCAAGTACAAATTTGAACAACCTTATTTGTTGTATCGTCAATTCAGAGAATGCACTAAAGAATACATATCTGGGACACCAATCCATTCTGTCAGAATTAGGAAAAATAAGGAAATCACAAGAAAATATTTAGAATTCGTGGAGGAATTATTCACCAAATCCCCAGAGTTCAAGACAGAATTTGAAAATGGACATGGAATCATCAAAGTTCGTCAACTTTTTTTGGAAAATTTGCATGAATCTAATGGTATGAAGTTGTTAGAGTTGGATACTCTTTTATCCAAACAAATGAAAGACTTAAACTTAGATCCAGTTGTGAAATACGTGCTTGTCCCTGTTGCCACTATTGGATGTGGTAAAACCACTGTTTTCAACACATTATCGTTACTTTTCCCAAACTGGATTCATATTCAAAATGATAACATTGCCAAAAAAGCGAAATTGAAAATCACAGATCTTACTTTGAAGGCATTAGACAACAATCCTGTTGTGTTATTTGATAGAAACAATTCTGCCTCAAGAGAGAGAAAACAAATATTTGATACTATTGATCAGAAACGACATACTTTTATTGATGATGAGGTTGAAATCAGGTATATTGCAGTTAATTTTATTGGTAATGACGTATCGGAAAAACAGCTTTGGGATATAACTTTTAACCGAGTCAAAAAGAGAGGAGATAATCATCAATCCATCAAACCGGATGCTGATGAAGATTTGGTTAAGAGTATCATGAAGGGTTTTATCCAAAGATTCCAACCACTTGATATCACTAAAGGACCAGATTCCGCATTTGACCATGTGATAAATTTGAAATTGACTGAACAAGGAAGTTCATCTTTGGAAAATGTCAGGATTATTATAGAGGACATGCACAAAAACTTCCCCGATTTGATTCCAAACAAACCAAGTGAAGAACTTATTAATGAGAAATTTAACGAGGCGTTAAACTATAAACCAACATTTATCAAAGATATGACCAATGGAAACCAGAAAAGGGCCAGAGATCCTACATATTATGGAATCTCCATGAATTATACCAAAATTATTGAGTCATTAACAAGACACATAAAAACCCATGAAAAATTCATCAAGTTGCAGCAACGAAATTACGTTCAAGAAGAATTCCATGTGACTTTGGGCCATGTTGCCAGTGCCAAAGGTGAGAAAAAGAAACAATGGAAAGATCTTGTATCAAAATTGGGACCAGGACTGGGAGAAAATAAACAACAAAGAAGTATGTTGGAAGTCAGTGCTGATGTTAAATTGTTACAGTTTGTGATTAACCAAGATAAATTGATTTGCATTAAAGTTGAAATAATTAAAATTTATGGAAAAGATGGAACAATCCTTGACATTGTGCCAATGAATACCCATAACCATGTGACTATTGGTTGTTTCCCACCAACCAAAGCATTTGAATCCAATGTTGCATTAGAAGAACTTTATAGAGAGGATTCAGAGCTTAAACTGGATGGCGTGTACCACTGTGGCAATGATACTTTGGAAGTCATAAATTCGAAGGAGGAATTTATTTTCGAGTATCAGAAATTGTTCGCTTCTTATGAATAGAATTGCATAGATTATAGATTTTTTTAAAAAAAATGTACATTGCATCATATTTCCGAAAATTGTGGCATTTCCGATAAAAATGAGACATCAATTAAGAAAGTTTAAACACACACAAAAAAAGCAATAAAAGCCACATCCACCGTGTGTGTATAAAATAACAGGAGGATGTCGAGAAACTTGATTTTGTATCCAAACGGTTTTTTCTTTACTTACTAATCAACATGTCTGCATTACATTGGATTTTTAACTGGTGGTATGCTCCAGAACCAATAAGCGCTGAGGTTGAAAAAGAAGTTGAACATACTATTGAAAGTAACAAGGTATTGATTTACAGTAAAACTTTCTGTCCATTCTGTAAATCAACCAAAGCTGTTTTTGATGAATTGGGACAAGAGTATACTGTTGTCAATTTAAATACCTTAGAAGATGGTTTGGGTATCCAAAACTATTTGTTTGACAAGACTGGCCAATATATGGTACCAAACGTTTTCATCAACGGACAACACATTGGTGGTAACTCCGATATCCAAAAATTGAAACAAGAAAACAAATTAGAGAAACTTTTAGAACAATAAATGTTATTTGACTATATCTGAGAGTAATTCTGTAGATAACAAATGGATTTTGACGAATATCTGGTCGTCGTCTGTCAAATCCACCAACGACTTTGGTTTGATAAGTGACCGTCTCAAGAACCGTTCATTATCCAACACATTTGCATTACCACCAGTCCCACATTTGTCACACTCAGCACTATTCTTCTTCCTCTTTGTCTTGGCTTCTTCAACTCGAGTCTGTATCGAGTCGATGATCTCGTTGAAATATATCAGCACAATGTCCCAGTTGTTCAACAACTCGACCTCATCGTCACACGCAATCATCAAACTGTACTTCCTCTCGCCACCCCGTGCGTTGACATCCTCAATCTTGAAGATCTGGTTTATACAGTACCCCGTAACTGCGTCTCCGTAAAACATTGGTTTCGACAACTCCGACGTCGTCTCCACCGAAAGCGATTTCATCACCAATTTTGTCAACACGGAGTACCGTTTCGATGATGACGGGTAATGTGTACTTATACATATGGAATTACTGGTTGTGGTTTTGGTGGTGAGGTTGGCGGAAGAATTGGGGAGAATGAGCTGACATGATTGGCAGTTGGCTAGCCGTGCGTTCGACTGAAGGATATGATCGTTGAGTGATGCCTGACTAGTTATCTGGGTGCATATGATGATACTTGGTCCGTGCAATTCACAGAAATGAGCCACGCATACTATGAAATTCGCCATGGAGTTAAACGAAGAAGATGATGAATTTTTTTTTTGTATTTTTTTCAGAGTGTTATTATTATTTTACTATCAACTTTTTATTTATTTACTTACAATTTAGCTAATACAGATTCTAAACCAGAAACATGAACACCGCTTTCAGTTTCAACACCCAAGTACAATACATCTCTAGTTTTGGAATCGACAATTGCGGCATATCTCTTATTTCTAATAATTCCACCACGATCACCAGCCAAATCATTCTTAGCACTAAATCCACCATCACTAGCAAAGAGAATCTCAGGGATTTTACCATCAACTTTGGCATATTCCTTAACTAACAATTTGCCCCAGGCATTAACGACAAAGGCATCATTAGTAGCGAGAACCAACACGGCACCGATTTTCTTGGCAGATAATTTGTCCAAGTTTTCCAAATACTCTGGGATATGACGTTCGGTACAAGTAGGAGTGAACAGCCCTGGGACAGAAACAATCAACAAGTTTGGCGCGTCGGAGGTGGATAATTTGGTGATTAAGGAGTCGAGTTGGAGTTGACTGACTTTACCACATTTCAATGGATTGATTAATGATAAGTCGTCCAATTGGATTGGGATGTATGAGAATTCAACACCTTCTGGGAGTGTAGAGCCTTGCTTGAATGTCATTTTTTATGATTTGCTTTTAAATAATGAAAAAGAAAATGGAATTTGATTTGATAATTTTTTTTTCGTTCTGGTTTTATATTTATTATCAGAAGCAAAAACATGGAGAAGCCACAACGATCGTCGGCTAAACCCGCACGAAGAAAAGAAACACAAAATATCAAAATTGCAAACTAATTATTTATTAAAAACTACAGACACGATAATCCAACATCAAAATTTATTTATGTATCACACTATATTCAAGAATGATTCTCATCTTCATCAATGTCAACGTTTTCAATAGCTCTTCCTTTGACATATTTTTCTTGTTTGACTTGATCATTTATATTTGTGTACATTTCAATTCCCCCTTTAATTGATTTCACCAACGCAAGCAAGACAAACAACAATGGCCAAAGATAAACTTGCATGGAGTTATCGCTCACGTTCATAGTCTTCATGATGAATAAAATAATAAATGCTGGTAAAGGAATCATGCAAAAGTTAATCAAAACAGGAATCATCCCGCATCTGTCCAATGTTTGCCAAACAGTGTGGCCCTCCAACGGTATTCTTCTCGTCACGTAAATTAAAGCCGGTAACAAGGTCCAGAATGATGCAATAAAGTGAACAAATAATGTTTTGAAATTGAGTAAAAATTCCACATCTAAATTGTTCGTCACGAACCTAATTGGACGATCAACACAAAGGTTATGAACAGTGACGGTCCACACGATCCATAATGTCAGACTAGGAATAGTGTACAATACCGGTGTTGGCAACCTATTGATTATTTGTCCGAATATGTTACGTTGCCAGAAACCTGCTTGATTTGGTTCAATTTCTGGTGCTCCTTCACCAAGATTAGCATCGTTATTTGCAACACGGTCAACTTCGTTTCCTCCTGCACCAGCCGGTCCTTCAGTGGAATAATGTTTATCGTAATAAATCAATATTTGAAGCTCAATAGCCAAACCAATAGCGATAGATGCAGAGTCAACTAATTTCCAATCCATATTGGTCAATTCGTTGATGCTAACGAGAGGGATGTATTCAAATGCAATCAGATTCGCTCTCAACACAGGTCTTCCAAGAAGAATAGCAACTAAAGCGACCAATAAAATAAGAATAACCGCGAAAACCCAAAGCATACAGATCAACCCGAAACACCTCCATTTGAAATTAGGTGGCCTGTAAACAATGGTGTAGGCGTTGTCAGTATTGATCTCATCTTCTTCTGAAGTTGGGGTATCGTATCCAGTGTTTGATGTAAGTGATGATTCATCTATATCGACAAGTAATTTGTCATCTTTAGTAACTGGTACAAATAATTTTCTAGAATATTTCCTTGAAACGGTATCATTATCTGGGACTCTGACATAATTACCATCAGGTACAAAACAACAAGTTACTGAAGGATTTTCTTTGAAAATATCCATGGCTCCTCTATAAGAAACAGGTCTAGTATAGTCAGGCAAGGAGTTGCCAAAAAATTGATACCATAAACTTCTATAAACAACGTGTCCTCTTTCATGCGATATAGGTTTACCCAAGACAAAATGTGACAATCTTACTTTATGAGCAGATATTTCAAAAACTCTGGCCCAGTATTGTCTCACATATTTGGTGATTACGGGTTGGGATTCAACAATGGATGGAACAATCACGGTTAACAAAATAAACGTGAAATAATACGGCACTTGGATTGGCAAGAAAACATTATAATCAACATTATTGCTTGGTTGCACGAAACCACGTAACCCCCAAGTCACACCTCCAATTCCCACCAATATAAACGCAGAATAAAATTTCCCTGTGAATTGAATACGGGAAAGTTGTAATGACATTGGTTTACGCAATGCGTCATGGATTAATCTAGCATTTGGATCATCTGGTGATCTGATGAAAAATAAAACACCAGGACGAATCACCGTGCTTCTTAACATACCAATAAATAAGGCGAAGAATAACATGTAAAGGGTACCACTTGACCAATACAATAAAACTCTCAAATACGGAATTTGCAATGTTGTATAATATGAAGTGACAAGGAAAACGAAAATCTTGGATTCATTCTCTTTAAAAGATGGTATAAACAACGAAGCAGCACAGAAATCCAATAACCAACCACAATAAACAGGGAACACAAATAATTCAATGGAAAAAATCACGAAAACCTTGATGGTAGCAGTGATTTCAAACAAGACTTTGAAAACTTTCCTTGGTGTACCTGAAATTGGTTTTTTGCCCGATGCTAAAAAGTTCATCAATCTGTAAATGACTCCACAGATCAAACTATAACCAATTGCTAACAATATTATTCTTTCAATCAATGTGAACTGTGGGTTAGGGTTTATAAACAAATTGTTGAATATACTAACCAAAGGTTGAACCAAGTAAGTGTTGACAGTGCCAAGGGAGTAGTCAATGAAATCATGACCTGTTGGAAAACGTGCATCAAAATATTGCACAACATCGTCTAAATAAAGCCAGTTGTAAAGTTTAGGTACCACAATTTTGTTCACAAGCTTTAATCCCAATCCAACAATAGTAACGCAAAGGTTTCCGAGCATGTGTGGGATTAAGTAAGCAACAAATAAATAGACAGCAATAAGGAAATCAAAAAGGAACATGAGTTGAATAGGAGTTTTGATGCTTAATGTGACACCAAAATTTTCCAAAAAATCTGCAACCACTCCGTTTTCACCTTGATTGTTGTTATTACCGTTTTCAGCAGCCGCGGCAGCAGCAGCAGCTATAGCAGCAGCTTCAGCATCGTCTTCATCGTCTTCCTCTTCATCGGAATCGTCATCATCATTATCACCACCAAAGATATCGTCAATGATGTTTCTTTCTGGAGCAATAGGTTCTTCATAATTCGGAATTGGCGGATTCCCATGATTCTGTACTGGTGGATGTTCATTACCTTCCGGTCCTAGAAACACCGTTCTTCTTTCATCATTGAATACGTCTTCATTTTCTAGTTGTTGTTGTTGAATATTGTGAAGTCCATGAATGTTATTATTATTATTATTATCGTTCGCAAATAAACGACGACGATTGAGGTCTCTTCGGATATCGTCTTCTCCTATATTAGGAGCATCATTGTCATGCTGTAAATCGTTAATTGCTTGAGCCAATGTTTCCAAACGTTGTAAATTAGCCGCAGCCGCAGCGTTACCATTATCTCCATCATTTCTTAAACCTTGTAATGCATTCTGTAACATATCCACCAACTTTGTTCTTGGTTCTTTACCGATTTTTCTATTCAATAATTTGATATATGATTCATCTCTAACAACCCATTCACGTACAAGGAATAACGCACAATGAACAATAATCGCCACGACTAAATACCTGACTCCACTGAAATAAGTGTACCCGATGAATTTCCGTAATTTAAGCAATGCTAATTGTAAAGGGGTGGTAGACTCGGATGAATAGGTTGATAAATATTTGTCAATATTGAACTCACCAAAGAACAAAGCATTCCAAAACAGTTGGTTGGCTAATGGTAAATTCCAATCAACAGCCCAAGTATAAACTCTTCCAATAAACTTCCAAAATAAAGGTAACTGGATCAAAAGACATAGCACATAAAGGGTTATGGCGATAGATTTGATAAGGGTAGACGACATGATTTGAATAAATTTGACCCAGATTAAACTGATGGGAATGTATTGCGGCATGGCTGGATCGTAGATGATTTTGAATTTATAGGAAGTATTACAAATATCACACTTTTCAGTTGACTTATTTGCATGTTTTAACCATTCCATCAAACAACTTTGGTGTACGTATTTGATTGAGCCTCGACATTTACACGGGTGATATAATGGTTGTGATGTAGTTGCTTCACCACGACAAATACGACATGTGTGGTCTGATACGTCTGACGACATGATGATGATTGATTAATAATAGTAAAAGATCCTTTTGATAAACTCTCCAAAAATAAATAAATTATGAAAAAAAAAAAAAAAAACGGAAAAAGGAAATGAGTTATGAGAAAGGGAAAAAATGAAAAGAAAAGAAGAAAATGAAAATTAAATCAAATCAACTCCAATTGGGTTTGTAATGCAAAAAATTGTATAACAGTTATGAATAGAGTGTTGGTTGAAGTTGAAAATAATTGACAGAGATTTGTAAATAGAAAAAATTTTTTTTTTTTTTTTCCATATTGTTTTCCCAACGAAGAAATGTGGAAGTGTGAGTGTATTACGTATTTAGTAATTGACAAAAATAAAAAAACTACAAGATCTAACGAGAGGTGAGACAAGTTTCATGCAAATGCTATTATGAGTTGATGATTTGTAATATACAAATGGTAAATTATAGCTATTCTAAACTTCATCAAAATCAGGGGCAAAAATCGACACAGAAAGTCTATCTTTGATTCCATGTCGGGTTTGGACAAAAAAAGAAACAAAGGATTTGTTGTCTTCCGACAATTCTTAACTCCGATTGATTGTATTTTGTTTATTATACTACACAGTATTAACTTAACATGACATTACCAATAACCTTTCTCTTCTTCTTTTTACTTCCTTTATCATTAACCACTTCAGATTTCCGTTTCAAATTATCCGTTTCCTCTGACTGCTGCTGTTGTTGTTGTTCACCATCATCATCCTCTTCTCCATCCTCTTCTCCATCATCGCCACGATTATCATCTTCATACTTATCATTATTATCATCAAACATCCTCTTCGCCTTCTCAATCTTATAACTCTGTTCAAGGATATATCGAAAACGAGCCAACTTCAATGGATCATTCCTTAAACTAAACGCCAAATCATTCAACTTCACCCGTGTCCGATTCTGACTCTTGGCAAAATTCACCATTGAATATGATAACTGCGAGATGTACTCCACTAACACATCTTCTAATGCATTGACTGTAGCATCTGTACTTACGGGACGATCACCCATTGCGTATAATAAATTCTCAATGTCTTTGGCGAAAAGTTTTTGACGCTTTCTCTTACGTTTTGGATTGGTGATTGGAGGTAATGGACCTAGTGGTACGGTTTTCTTGGGAATGTTGGTGGAATCATTGGTGGAGCCGTTCGTGGTTGATGGATTTGTCGACATGGTTGGTTGTAGTACAAGTGATATTTACGAAGTATTTTTTTCCTCGCAATAAAAAAAATATTGAACATGAAAATACTGTATAAATATATATATATGCTAAACTAAACTAAACTAAAATTAAAAACTACTACACACAACTAACTAATTAAATAAACAAATAATAAAATACACGCAAGTATTTGTTGATGAAAATAAAAGAAAAAAACCCTTTTTTTTTTGTAAACTAATTCAACTTATAACTTTCTTTCGTTAAACTCCAAAATCAAATCATCTTTAGGGAAAATAGTAGCAAAGACTTTGATTTCTTCAGATAAATCAGTCTTGTGATGGACTAAATCAGCATTCATAACGAATTTACCCAACATGGCAGTGAAAAGCATCAACACATAATTCTTACCCAAACAAACATGAGGTCCGGTACCAAACACCAACCAGTTTCTTTTGTACATGTCACCAGAAGCAGTTTCCCATCTTTCTGGAATAAATTCATCTGGTTGGTCATAGACTTCTGGATCGTGCAAAGCAGGGTACAAGGTAGGAATGATCATACTACCTTTTGGTGCAGTATATTTGTCATTGACTGGGAATGGTTGTTTAACCATGTATGGAACCATAAGGACCGGTGGTCTGTATCTTAAAGATTCTTTGACAACGTTATTGGTATAGGTCATTTGGTTAATCAATTCCAAGTTCAATTTGACATTTGGATCATTGTTTCTAACGGCAGCTTGTTCTTCTCTGATTTTGGCAACAACGTCTGGTCTATCAGCGACAATTTGGAATAACCAACAAGCTAAAGACGAGGAAGCATCTTGGGAAGCAAACAAAAAGGTGAAAATGGTTTCAGAAATTTCACGGTTGGAGAATTCTCTAATCAACAATTTAGATTCGGGATCATCGGAATGTTTTTCTCTAGCTTCCTTCATTAAACTGATCCATTCATCCATAACACAAGTTGGAGTTCCGTTGTTTTCATTAATATGGGTCTTGGACATGGCAGCACAACTTTCGAAAATTCCCATGGTTTCATCAGCAATTTTTTTACCGTACCAAGTTTTAGTGTAAGGAATGATGATTGGGAAGTTGACCAATTCCAAAGCAGCGGTGATTCTGTAGTAGTTATCAGCAATCAAAGCAATTTGATCTTCAGTAATATAATCACCACAGAATGTTCTCAAGGACAAAGCACATAACAATTCTCTAAATTCTGGGAAAAATTCACGTGGACCTTCGTATTTACAAAATCTATCCAAGTAAATATCCATATACTTTTCTTGAACAGGGATATAAATTTCCAAAGCTTTTTGAGAAAACAAACCGTTTAAAGAACGACGGTAATCGGTGTGGGCTTTACCATCCAAGAACACCCAATTAGTAGGTCTCAAGATTTTGATAGCAACATCAACAACACAAGGTTTGACATATTTAGGAGATGATAAAATTTTTCTGGCTAAATCACGAGAAGAAGCGATAACGACGAATTTATGGAAAATTGAAACACAACTCAATTCACCGGAATCCCATTTAGCTTTATATTCTTCAAATTTTGGATCCAAAGATTCCAAAAATGGACCGATGATTGGCCAGATTTTAAATCTCGGACCGGCAATCCCACCTTTATTGATTTGATATTTGATTTGATCATAGGACAAAATGACAATGATTGAAGTCAAAATGATTTGAAACCATGAGGCTTGTTGATATACAGAATAGATGGTATTGGAAATATATTGAACG
>JAKTXQ010000048.1:12875-28883 GCA_030582995.1 Candida maltosa
AGAATAGATGGTATTGGAAATATATTGAACGCTTAAATATTCTTTAGCACTTTCTTTTAAATTCTCCACCATAGGAGAAGTAATGTTGATACTCATGATATTTTGAATATATTCGAAAGAAAGCTAAGCACAATCTAAAGCAATCGACAAGAAAGAGAGAAAAGAGAAAGAAAGAAAAATGGAAGGGAGTTTTTTTTTTATTTGTTTTTTTTTTGTCCTTTTTTTTGTATTGAAATGTTTATACGACCGGTTGAAAAAAAAAAAAGGATAAAAAAAAAGATAGCAGAAAATAATTTTTTTTTTAGACTATTTGATTGACTCGGATGTATCTAGACAACAATATCTAAGAAGTCCGCAAGAAATGGGACGTGATATCCTAAATAAATGAAGGTGAAATTACGTATGTTTAAAAAAATCAGTTGATATCAAATCATCAATTGTTTATTTCAAATCGTTTTTAGGAAAATTTTTTTTTTTTTTTGCAAAACACTTTTTGTTCCGGTACTGCATGTAAACGGGGGTCTTCTCGTATAGCCATCGTTCCCATCAGAATTCATTCATTGATTATCAAACGGATATTTTTTTTCAATGTGTGATTTGTAATAAATCCATGTTTGTGATTCATTAATATCCGAGAATATGAATAATCCAATATCTGAGAAGCATCGCAAACTAATATGGATTTTTACAAATTGTACTTGTTTAGTCATAAGTGGGACAAATATCGAAACGAGTCATCATCGCTTTGTTGAAATATTCCGAAAAAGAAATTCATTCACCACAAACGAGGCGTTTAACGTTTTTTTCTTTTTCTATACGGGATTTCGTTTAAGTATACCGAAGGTCATCAGAAATGTATGACTTTCTTTAAACATGATTATGCTAAGCTTCTTATTTTAAACGATGGATGAGCCACGTTTTGGAACATCAAAGTGCTTCGGGTATTTTATTTTTTTTTGATATTTTTGTTGCAAAAGAAGAGAATACAATCTTTTATTTCGTACAATAACTAACTCTAAATAACTAAATAAAAAAAAGAGGGAAAGATCTTTCATTAAGTGTCAAAATTTCACTAACTAATAATCCTCCAAAACAAACAACTTTTGCCTTGTACATCTTTCTAAATGTATAATGTTGCACCAACCAAAGCGACAAGGACATAGATAACAGCCTTGTCAATAAACATACCTGAAGCGGCACCTTCAGCAGGAGTAATCTGAACAACAGTTTCATTTGAACCTGGGTGAACAATAGTGGTGAGAGTAGAAGCCAAATATGGTTCACCATTGGTTGGAACAACAGCACCACCAGTACAGACACCAGATGAACAAGGAACTGTTTCAGTAATGGTACCAGCTGGATGAGTAGCAGTGGAAGATTTACCGGTACAAACACCAGATGAACATGGGATGGTTTCAGTGACGGTGCCGACATCTTTAACATGGATAGGAACGAAAACTTTACTATTAGTCAATGGACAATAGGTAGTATAAATGGTGTTGATATCAGTGACAACAACGTAACCAGTGGTGACTGGAGTTGGAACACATTTATGCAGAGAACATGAAGTTATGGTGATGACGGTTTCCAGGATATCGGTTATGGTGGAAATAGCAATGGAGGCGGAACCACTTTTCTTTGCAGATGAGGTGATGGCAGAACCAGCATTAGATGCGGTTGGGTTGGTGGATTTTGTTGCAGATTTAGATTTGGAAGTGGAAGTGGTAGTTGCAGATTCATCATCTGTAGCAGTAGCAGATTCATCGTCTGTAGCAGTAGCAGATTCATCATCGGTAGCAGTAGCAGATTCATCATCGGTGGCAGTTTCGGATTCTTCATCAGTTGCTGTTTCGAATTCATCATCGGTGACAGTTTCAAATTCATCATCGGTGACAGTTTCAGTCTCTTCTTCACTGGCAGTTTCAATCTCTTCTTCAGTTTCAGTAGACTCTTCATCGATACTAGCAGTTTCAGTTTCTTCTTCACTGACAGTTTCAGTTTCAGTAGCAGAAGAAGAAGATTCACAAACAGAATCACCAGCATCCAAAATATTCTTAACCTGAACAACAAAATTATCACCAGCTTCATCTTCATTCAACCAGGCACCGGAAGCGTCCCAAATAGAAACCCCACCAAAGTTGGCACTACACATAATATCTTCAAGTGCAGTTGCCAATTGTTCCAGATCAACATACCCGGCAAGATTATCGGTACCTGGAACCCCAACAAACAACTGAATATCGGGGTTTGGAGCCGATTCGGCAAATTCAGACCAGGTATCATAGTTGAAAGTTCCGTCAATGGAGCAATAATTGTTGTAAAATTGAATAAACAAATAATCGAGTGGGACTTGACTTATTAAATCATCAACGAAAGCATCAGGGTATGGACATTGTGGGGCAGCTGACAAATAGTACGATTTGGAATCGTCAGTAGCAAACAATGTTCTCAAAGCAGTAGCTAATTCAGTGTATCCGGTTGAAGTACCGGCTTCGATATCGAAATCAATACCATCGATAATAGCGTCATCAAATGGACGTTCATCGTCACCGGTACCAGCACCAAACTTGTTCCATAATGTGGTGGCAAACTCAGTGGCATCGTCTGCGTTCTCAAAACCGTAATCACCAGCAGCTCCACCTATGGATAACAAGACTTTTTTGCCTTGAGATTGACAGTAGGCGATGTCTAAACCGATTTGGGAACAGTGTAATATTCCCGATTCGAAAGTGTCACCACATTGGTTGGCGAAGTTAATGTTTAATGGGTCTGGGAACTCATTCAAAAACGATAATAAGATGATATCAACATCGGTGTTATCACAGTAGTATGATAATTGCTCTTGACCTCCTTCAGCGGTTTCAAGACCGACACCATTTTGACCCCAGTAAAGGGCGATTTGACTTGAAGCCGCTGCAGAAATGGAGAAAGCAGTGGCCAATAAAGTTTTAATTGGTAACATTTTGGTTAAAAAAAAGAGAGAGAGGGTATGATTTAGTGGTTTATAACGAGTGACTAAGTTGGATAAAGTGATTAAAACGAAAGACAGGGAAGTTGGATAAGACTAGAGAGATTCAAAAAAACAAAAAAAAAAGAATTGTTTATTTTTGACGTTCTTCCTTTTCGTTGGTTTTTGTTTTCAAATATACAACTGGGAAGAGGTTGACGTGAAATGTTTACAAATAATAAAAAAAAGCAAATCCAGAATTGATGATATTATATTTCAATAATTTAAAGATCTTGAGATAATATTTTAGAAGAAGAACAAAAAAAAACTAAACCAGTAAGTATATGCATCATTATGCGGGATTCATTTTGTGTTTTCACATGAATGATATAGACTAGATAACGTATAGAAATACTTAAATGTAACAATCACAATTAGAACTCATGAAGAAGAAAGACCATAAACAAAAAAAAAAGTAATGGTTGAAAAAAAAAACAAAAACAAAATCGAATTTTGCGGTTTTTTTGCACCGCGATTATTTGGTTTTTGTGTTACAAACTTTATAATTTAATGATAATGTTGTAAACTCGCAGAATATCGCCATGTTACTTTTCTTTTACTCCCACTAAGCAAATTTTTGTTGTCAGTTATATTCCTCTAATCGAATGTATGACATGGAGTATTAAGATGGACTGAATTATTCCATATACAATCAAAACTGGGAACAATTCACGTTACAAACAAAATACTACTAAAAAGAATAACAATAACAATATTAATTATATCAACAGTTTATAACTAATTGACACGACTATTAATTATAATAATAATTTGTATATACAAAGCGGATTATTTTTTTTTAAAAAAAAATTCTCATACATTATCACAATGAGGAGAAGAAGAAAAAGGTCAAATTTCAAACAAAGCAGGTACAAGCTCGTCAAAAAAAATGAAGAACAATGTAGTAATCGATAAATCAGAGATATGGTTAGATTTGCAAAATTGTTCACTAGTAAATTTCTCTGTATGTGCCTGTGACGACCAATCTCAAAGATCGTCAGAAGAGAAGGAAAGTAGTTTTGTGTATAGATGTAGAAATTGAACAAATTATTATAATTATAATTTACAACTTCAAACTTTGTTTTTTCTTAAAACCGGGTTTTTCAAATTTTTCTTTATTTTAATACTTCACGTAGTTCAACTTTCTTTTTTATAGTTGGTTGAGTCATGTTCAAAATTATTCACGTGATGAAGTACAAGGTCACGTGACATACAATGAATATAATTCGAAACTTCCATTCATCCAGATGATCGGGTATCAACACATACACTTCAACGTTCGTAAACCAAAGTTTACCCTTTGATTCAGTAACATCAAACCTGAGTTTGCGCTAAAAAGTGTGGGTAGGAAATTCCGTCTCTTTTTTTTTCAAAGTTTTTTCACCCGAAATTGGCTATCGCGTATAATTTCCCCATTGGGTAACATGCGCGCCATAAATTGCGTCCCATATTAGTGATTTTTTATCTCCACAGTTTCCTGTTATCAAAAATTTTATACAATCGCGCTCAATTTCCCAAAAAGAATTCATTAACAATGAGGGGGGGAGAGTATATATAAATATAAACTTTCCAATTTCTTCTTGATCTTTCCCAACTTTTCATTCTTTTTTTCTTGATCCAATTAACTAACTTACTCAATCATGACAGTTTCAATCAATTACGAAACATTCTTAACTAAAGACCCACTTGACAATTACGAAGACGAAGCCAAATACACCAAAGAATGGCTTCCAAAAGTTGAAAAATACAGGAAAGACTTAGCCGATGCGATTCCGAAAGAATACACCACTCAGTTACCCCAACCAATCGATCAATTAATCCATGATCAATTCAATGCCGTTGATTATTTGTATAAAGAAAAATTATTAACTCCGGAAGAATTCGCCATCACTGATTTATCCACCGTTGACTTGGTCGGTAAGATCGCTCTGGGTGAATTAACTTCGGTTGAGGTGTTTAAAGCATATGCCCATCGTGCCATATTAGCCCATCAATTCACCAACTGTGCTCAACAGATATTCATTGAAGAAGGTTTGAAACAGGCTGAAGAAAGAGATGCATATTTCAAAAAACACGGTAAGACAGTTGGTCCATTACATGGGGTTCCAATTTCGTTGAAAGAACAAATGAATTATGCTGGGAAGATCACTCATGGTGGATATGTCTCTAAAATTGTACATGTTCCAGAAAACCATGGTGTATCTACCGGGATTATGGAAAAGTTAGGTGCCGTATTCTACGTGAGAACTTCACAACCACAAACCCTTATGCATTTGGATTCCGGTAATAGTTTCACTGGATTCAGTAAATGTCCATTCAACTTCTTGCTTAGTTCCGGTGGTTCTTCTTCCGGTGAAGGTTCTATTGTTGGATTTGGTGGTTCCGCAATTGGTGTCGGTAGTGACATTGGTGGATCGATTAGAGCACCAGCAGCATATTCCGGGTGTCATGGATTCCGTCCAACAACTAGACGTATATCAACCAAAGGTGGGATCAGTAGTGGTGCTGGACAAGAATCAATGCCAGCTGTGGTTGGTCCATTGGCTAGAAGTATCGAAGATTTGGATCTTTGGATGAAGGCATACATCAACGAAGGTAAACCATGGGAACACGATGCATGGGCTATTCCTTTGCCATGGCGTGAAGTTGGCGCTCCAAAAATTTCCGATTTGACCATTGCTGTTATTAGAGATGATGGTTTGGTTAGAGTTACACCTCCAATTAGACGTGGTTTGGATGACGTTGTTAACAAATTGAGACAAGCTGGAGCTAAAATTATCGAATTTGATCCACCAAACACCAAATTGGCTTATGATACCGTTAACAAGTTGTATGATTGTGATGGTAACTATATGCAACGTACATTGTTGGCAGAATCTGGAGAACCATTACAAAAATTGACTAAATGGAATTTGAATTATGGTGATGGTGCTAAAGAATATAGTGTTCTGGAAAACCGTAAATTGAATGTGATTAGAGATCAATTGAGAGATGAATATAATCAATACTTTATTCAAAACAAGGTTGATTTTATTTTGAGTCCAACTTATAATAATGTTGCACCACATAGTGCAGAAGTGTATAATTGGTCATATACTGCATTATGGAATATTTTAGATTTACCAACATTAGCATTCCAAACAGGACTTTATCAAGATCCAACAATTGATAAATGGACAGAAGAAGAGTTGAATTATAAATATAGATCACCTTTGGAACAATTAGAGAATGAAAATTATCATGAAGAACAATTTATTGGAGCACCAATTGCTTTACAATTAACTGGTAGAAGATATTTTGATGAAGAAGTTGTTGCTGCTGGTAAATCAATTGTTGATATTTTAGGTGTAGATTTATTTAAACATTAAGTATTATATTAATATATATATAAAAAGAATGAAATAATTTTTTTGTAGCAAGAGATAGTAGAAAGTGAAAATTAGAGAACGGGGAGAAGAAAAAAAATAGTGAAGAAGAAGAAGAGAGAGAAAAAAAGACAAGAGAAAGAAGAAGAGAAAGAGAAGAGAGAGAGAAACTTTTTTTGTTTCGTTTTTTGTGTGACTTTTTTTCTTTCGTATTTTTTTTTTTTTTTTGTTTTTTTGTTTTGGTTTCAAATTCAAACAACTTTCTCCCAAATCCCCAAAAAAAAACAAAAAAAAAAATTTGTTTTCTTTTTTTACTTTCTTTCCCTTTTTCTTTTATTACTATCAACTAATTTATATCTCATCCAATTACAATGGCTACTGCTAAAACCGCTAAAGCATCTTCTGCTGCTTCTACTGCTTCCAAAGTTACCTACAAAGGTATGTGTTGATTTTTTTTATTTTTTTTTACTAAAACAAAAACCGCCTCATGAAGAAATTGGACAACAACAATTCTATCAATGGTGATGTTTTTTACCAATCTTCTTTATTAGATATACTAACATTATGTTTTAGATATGATCAAATCTGCTATCGTTACTTTGAAGGAAAGAAATGGATCTTCGTATGTATTTTTGTTTTGTTTTTTGTTTAGTTTTGTTTTTTTTGAATAAGGGATAAAACAACCTTCTATCCCCATACCAAAAAATATTTTCTTGCAATTGTCTTTTAATACTAACCATTCATTAGTCGTCAAGCAATTAAGAAATATGTTCAATCTAATAATGAAATTAAAGGTACCAACTTTGACTCCCTTTTCAATGCTGCCTTACGTAAAGGTGTTGAAACTGGTGATTTCCTTCAACCAAAAGGTCCTTCTGGTCCAGTTAAATTAGCCAAAAAGGAAAATCCTTCTTCTTCCGGTAAAGTTGCCAAAAAACCATCCACTACCACTAAAAAAACTGCCACTACTAAAAAAGCTGCTGCCACTGGTGAAACTCCTGCTAAAAAAGCCGCTCCAAAAAAGGTTACCAAGAAAACTGCCACTAAAGAAAAAACCACCAAACCAGCTAAAGTAACTAAACCAAAAGCTACTACTAAGAAAGCTACCGCCACCAAGGAAAAAGCTGCTAAACCTGCCAAAGCTACTAAACCAAAAGCCACTAAAGAAAAAGCTGCTTCTAAAAAGAAATAGATGATTTCATACTATTGATTTTTTTCTTTCTTGGTTTCTATGTGTAAATTATTAATGCTATTTTAATTTATCAGGTATTACTGATGAATATTCTGATTACTATTTTTTTATATATATATCTTATAGTTCTTTTTATTTTGTGTATTGTTTAAATTATTTTTGAAAGTATATTTTGTTATTAAATTTTTTTTTTTTTTTTTGATTCAAGTTTGGTGCCAAAAACTTTTAACCCAATGGGGATATTTATGAACACGATTACAAGTCAATATATCACGCAACATGATTAACCCAAAATATCAGGATTTGGAAAAGTGGAGTGGGATACTTTTCGGTGATTGGTCATTATAGCCCCACGCGGAGGAGAATCAATTAAAAAAAAAAATTCAAGTGCACCAAAAATTTGCAGTCATTTATATTCTTAAACAGGTGTACTGAAAAGTGTGAAAAGATTAGGGTAAGTTATTCTACATGAGCAAAACCAATCCCTCTCATACTTTTTTTTATTCAAGTTTATCTTGTTCATGGTGGTTAGTTTAGTCAAGAGAAATTCATTTGTTTGGACCATACAAACAGAAAAAAAAATTTGAAAGTTGGAAAAAAGAAAAAATGAGTTCACCAAATTTTCTTTTGTTAACGTCCTGCATATTATGTGTGCACAAAAGTTAAAAAGTATGAACATATTCTTAAAAAAAATTAGTTGCTTGTGGGGATAAGCCAAACAAAAAAATTAGTTCATGCTAATCAGTACTTCTTGTTTTATAAAAATTAAGGTTATAACTGGTAGGATTTGCAAAATAGTTCATTAATGTAGTATTCATTTGTATTTCCACGTGATGAGTTCATTTTCTTTCTTACCCGCTCCGAACCGATAAATCGCCACATTTCTCGGGTTTAAGACATTGAAAAAAAAGAAAAATAATTTAAATTAGATCGAAGAAGTCGAAAATAATAATACCAATATTTTTTTCTTCAGTTGGTTTTTGGCAGTATATCCATTCATTCATTTATTTATTCAGATGACAAAGATTGCAGTTATCGGAAGTGGTCCATCAGGAATCATCACTTTAGACTCACTCCTCAAAGAAGGGTTCACTGATATCACAGTCTTTGAACGTAGAAATGACGTCGGGGGTACTTGGAACTTGTATCCACCTGAACAAATCAACTTTGACGACTTATCCACCGGCAAAATTCCTGTCGATCCAATACCTGAAACACTTCCAGCGAAAGTTAAACCTACCAACACCCAACGTTTCTTGGATAGTGCAACGTACTCATATTTGGAAACAAACGTTGCTGCTGAAAGTATGCAGTTTTCACAACCTTTCCCTACTGAAAGCATCTCCAAACTTGGTAAAGACTCACCATTTAAGCATTACACCCAGATCAAACAATACCTAGAAGATTTGACAGATAAGAAATACGTCACATTACGAACTTCAGTAGAGAAAGTATCCAAAAACAACGATGGGAAGTGGAGGCTAGTTTTACGGAAATTCGGCGATGAGTTCGATTACATATACGAGGACTTTTTCGATAATGTTGTGGTGGCGTCTGGACATTTCGACGTGCCATTCATCCCTGAAATCCCAGGCTTGTCTGAATTCTCCAACCTGAATTTCGCGATCCATTCCAAGCAATTCCGATCCAGGGACGATTTCAAAGATAAGACGGTTATCGTTGTCGGTGCGTCGATATCTGCTATGGATGGCGTCAGAGATTTACTAAAAGTTGCCAAGAAAGTCATATCCTCGCAGAAAGCAACCAGTGGACCACATGTATATTTCGGGACCGAAGCATTCGATCATCCAGATATTGATAAACGCGGTCAGATTGTTAAGATTGAGAAAAATACGTTTTATTTTGACGATGGAACAAACGTGAATGCAGATGCATTGTTGTTGGCGACTGGGTTTCTTTATCATTATCCGTTTTTGGACCAAGTTCCGGAGTTATTGGAATTGATATTCAGTGCTGAAGATCCGTCGCTTGCTTTCGTTGGTCATAATACCCCAGGGTTGACGTTTAAGTTGTTCCAATGGCAAGCGGTCTTGGTGGCTAGAGTGTTTTCTGGGAAAGGTAAACTTCCATCGGCTATTAGAACTGATCCTACTATTCATCCGGACTTTAAAGGTTATTATGAAGAATTGAGAGAATGCTCGAATGGTGGATTAC
This sequence comes from Candida maltosa, assembly GCA_030582995.1. NCBI lineage: Eukaryota > Fungi > Ascomycota > Pichiomycetes > Serinales > Debaryomycetaceae > Candida > Candida maltosa. The sequence continues at coordinate 22,615 of JAKTXQ010000048.1, forward strand.
CAGAGTGGGATCAGTCTTGGGAAGATGCATTTTATAGTGGTCATTTAAAAAGAAGACAGTATTGGGTAGACAATCCATAGAATATAGATTATTAGACCAAAAAAATAAAAATAAAGTAAAATAAAATAAAATAAAGAAAATCGGTACGTGTATTTACATACTAATATCACCAATCCTCGTCTGAATATGTTTCTGAATTATCAGACATGTCGGCATCAGACATGGACCCATCAGATTCATCCGCCATTTCCTCATCATCAGAATCACCATCAAGTTCCCAATCACTCTCATCTTCATCTTCGTCATCATCAAAAGAATGGTGGTGGTAGTGATAGTGATGGCGACCTTCGAAGTCGCTATCATTTTGATCTGAATAATTCATCGATGAGGAATTGTCATGATTGTCACCATCTGATTCGTACATACTTGAGTAATCACTATCCAGAGGTCCAGAGTATTCCTCAGGCTCAATGCAGTATAGATGACTTAAATTATATGAAAGCAATTCCGGATTAAGGGTAATGATCCAAAGGATTAGACGATTAGTCTTGTTCATCACTCTTTTAATATCTTTTGGAACCAAATGAAAATTATCCATCGCGTCGACATGAAAGACTGATCTGTTAGAAGCGGGATCAATAGAATTCTCACCATTTATCCAGCTAATCAAAAAGGGAGAAATATACCGCAAATCACAATGTTTTATATACAATTCTTCCAAATTAGGCATCTTAATCGGTGGTAATTTTCTAGGGAAATAGTTTCTGTTCAACGTCAAGGAACGGAGATTCTTCAATCGTAGGAAGCTACGTGGCAAGTCAGTGATACCCATTCGTTTCAACAGCAACCTTTTAACAGTTTCTGGGAACAAATCAAGATCGAGTTTCCCAAGATTCCCTTTATAAAATTCGATATCCTCCAACTTTGATTCTTTCAAATTCAAAATTTCCAAATCTGAATTAGTCAAATTGAATTGTTCGATTTTAAGAAATTTCATGGATTTCCCCCAGGTGGTGATTTTGTTAGATTCTCTCATCGGTCTCGTCGGCAGTTCACTTATAAGTTGAAGACTTTCAAAGTTGTCTGGGAGATGATTCAAAAAATCAAAATTTTCAAGATAAAGTTTTTTTGCAATTAGAATAAGCCTCTTCATGTTGGGTGGGAATCTAATACTATTGGTAAACTCAAACTCGTCACTATTAATTTTAACGACTTCAATCGATTCATTTAAAGTTAACTCAAAATTAATAATGCATACAGCTAGAAGCATCAAAGTTCTTAAAGTTTTGGGAAATTTTGATTTCGCAAGGTTGATTTTCAAAAACGGGGATTGCATTATTCGTAACTCTGTCAAATTAGGAGGGCACCTAATTTTAAAATTGGAAGCCGCTTTATAAAAACTCACTTCGTCATCAAATATTTCACTATTAGTCCCTGTATACAGAAACTTTTTAAGGTTCGGTAAACTCCTTTCATCAAACAAATCCATTGGGTATGGAGCCGCAGATATGATTAAAGACTCCAAACTATTGAATTTCTTGATCTCGCCATACTTATATAAACCGAGGCAGCCTTCAATAGTTAATTTCCGTAAATTAGGAGCACTCAATCCAATTTGATCAGCCCGTAAAATACTGTACGCAGTTAATGTAAGGGTATTTAAATGTTTCAACTCCCCCAATTTAAAATCGTATGGGCTCATGCATACATCAACATACAACGTCTTCAAATTCAGTGGAAATTTAACTAGACCATGAGCATGAATATGACAAGTCAACGACTCTAAAGTGTCCGGTATGGTGACCATATCGATTGCTGTAATGGGGCTAAGTTGTTGAATGTTCAAAGCTTTCAAGTTTTCAAACTGGAACGCTTCAACATTGCTTCGATCCAACTTGAGATTCTCCACACGAGGAGGAAGTCTTTCCGGGTACTTTTTGAAATAATCTTTGAAATCTATCAACTTTATTTCACCATAATTGATATTCTTAATATTAAGATTGATGACGTTAACTTTTCTCGCTTTAGTGAATGTAAATGAACAATTCACTTTACCAACTTTCTCCAATACTTCCGGACATTGTTTCAATGCTTTCGTGAAAAGATCAGATGATCCAAAATGGACCTGTTTAGGATATATGTTCCATTTAGATATACCATCAAGCAAATCGTCAAGTCCAATGTTAACATCTGTGTAATTATGATATTCGCATGGTTGTTGAATCCCAGATCCCTTTCGTACAGGCACCAAGCGTACATTTGATAAAATATGGGCAGCAACTCGATCGGCAATGGCTGGATTGTATAACAAACGAGGAAGATAATGTTTCGGTAAATAGCTGATAATGATGTCTAATACATCAATTGGAAGTTGTGCCAACCTTCTAAAACCTTCTTCGTCCATGATTATAATGATGGTGTAGTCTTAAATGAAATAGAACAATATCGTTATCTTGTTTTTTTTTTTTTTTTGTAAATGGTGGCTGTTTGTCGATAAAAAAAATAAAATTATTCTCTGTAACAGTTTCGCAAAAAACAAAAATAATATTTCAAAACAAGGGGACAAAAATAAAATAATAATTAATGCCACGTGACATAATCAAAAGAACGTTCAGTTTGAAAATTTATATCTCTTTTTTATTATCAAAGGTGTTATTGTTGATCTAGAATTGCTTGGTTGATGATTGTGTAGTCGATTATGAACAAGGGGAACAATTTGCTTTCTGGACTTTTTTTTTAATTTTTTGTAATAAAATGGCAGCAAAAAAAACCATACAAAAATAAGTTATCAACAGAGTGAATAGAGAGCGAATTGATATTGACTACGGGTTTTACATTATGCTATTCTATCAAAACTGGTTTTTCACGGTTTTCACAAACGGCAAAACTTACATTGACGGATAGTGATTTTTGAATTCTACAACATCAACCTCAACAAAGAAAAGTTGTTGCTAAAATATCTGTATTCACTTGTATTAATCACTTTTCCTTATCTAAATAAGCTCAAGGAGGAAAACATGAATCATCGCTACTACCATAGAACCAAGTACCGTTCCATAACCAAATGGTGCATATCTTCTGGAAGATGTATATCATCAACAAATAAGCTTCTAAAATTCGGTTTCCGTTTCAATTTGTGAACCAAGATTCTCACAGTATCAATGTCGAGAACGTTATCATTAAGATTAATTGTTTTGATAGCAGTACCAAATTGAAATTCATTGGGTAATCGAGACAACCAAACCCCTAAATAGTTTGATGATAAATCAAGATGCACCAATTTTGGAAAATCTGCAAATGCTCCTGTGAAGATTTCAATTCCACAGTAAGGAATGGAAAGCTCCGTGAGTGACTTAGGAAGGTTATCTAGATTAAATGAGCTTATCCCGCTTAATGTACGGAAATACGTAAGGTGTAGCTTTGTCAAATTAATCAAATGAGAAAGATCAGGTCTAAATGAATATTCTAGTGGATATACGTAATGTTTCAAATCCAACTCTTCTAAAGTAGTAGGTAATTCAGAAAATTCTATTTGGTCTGGTTTAATTGCTCCATAATTACTGGAAAAACTTTTAAGGCTTGGTGGTAGTTTGGGAATTCGTTTTAAACCGCTACCTTTGAGATCCAATATTTGCAAATTTTTAGGAAATGCAAACTGATTATCAATAATAGATATACCGCAACCGTCCATCAATAGTTCAACCAAACTTTCTGGAATTTGAAAATTTTCGGAGGTTATAACCTTAAATCTTGCGTTTCTTATACGCAAACATTTTAAGCTTTCGGACTGTATAGATATTTTGTATAGATTATAGTTAGTAAACTGAAAGCATTGCAATTTTGGAGGCAAATCATAATCGAAACATGAATCAAGTGGACACTCAATTGTCAAAAACTTCAAATTTGTGAGATTTTTCAAGTTTTCAAAAAAATCACCATCTAACAGTTCCGTTCTGTGTCTTGATGAAATAAATTCTAAGTAGGTCAAAGATTGTGGTATTGGACCAAATCTCATATAACTTGTAACATCCGTCAATTTCATGGACGTCAAATTATGCAATATATTTTCTTCTTTATTCAGAAATAGGGTCTGGGACTCACTGAATTCAATTTCATGTCCATCGATCCAAGAATCACCAATAAAATGGAATGATTGCAACTCTTTAGGCAAAGTTATCGAGGTTGAATGAAGTTTGCGTCTCTTAGTATCATTTACGAGTACTACCTCATCATCGTTCTTTGAAGTTTCGATATGTTCAAGTACATCAAGATTCACACGCAAGTCAGTCAACGTTTCTGGGAAATTGTTCTTTCTTTCGGCAAGTTTCACTGTCTTGCACTCCAAATATGTTAAGTCTGGACATTGGTTTTTGATTTCCCCTATATCAAGAGCAAAACTTTTCACCAGCTTCAATGAATTGGGAAAGCTAACATTGTAAAAGGGAATTTCTTGATTTTCTTTCGTAACATTAAATTCCAAATCCACGAGCTGTTCTAGAATACTAAAATTCAAGCGATATTCATTAGGGTAATCGGTTAATGATAAATTCAATATTCTTAAGCCGTTAGGAAAACCAAACCCAGTCAATCCAGATTCAGAACGTTTGATTTTACAACTTAACTTTTTAACCGATTTAGGAATATCTTTGATCATTTGTTGATCGATTTCACATAGAATCTCAAGATTGACCAAATTTTGATACCTATCATCATCAAGAGCAATTTCTAAAGGAAATATTTCATTAAAACTTGTTGATGTCAACTTTCTAGCAAATGGATGGGTTAATTTGGGTAATATCTCCTGCATGAGTCCACAATATTTGACCTCTCTAATTTTCAATGGTAATGATATCACTCTCTCTAAATAAGAAACTCTAAAGTCAAATGAAAACATGGAAGAATAATCAAATATACTTAAGTCAGTTTCGATTATACAATCTGCCAAAATACTTGGATTTGTTTCATAAGCAATAACAATGTCAATGGGATGATCAAAGCGAACACATTTTGGAAACGGAAGTTGATTCTGTTGTAGAAAATCTATTAATGACGTCAAGGATTCAAATTTCGGTCTCAGTTTAATTATTTTTGAAGGCTCGACTTTTTCAGGAATCTAGGACTCAGACCATTTTTCAGAATGAAATATTTCACCTAGGATTACCACTGACGAATAAATGTTCTTGAGTACAAATTTCTTTAAATACTCAATTCCATCTAGTCTGTACAACTCTGATCTAGGAATATAGTTGATTATGATCTCCAATATCTCCAGTGGAAATTGTGATAGTTGAAGATCCGACATATTGATTAGATACATAACAAAATATCGATTCCATTTTTTTGTGGTGTTCGAATAAGCACACGAATGTAGTCGTGCACTATGGCGAATTCTCTTCAAGCTACTAGCAATTCTAATACATGAACTGTTTCTCGAATTTATTTCATGTTTAGTCTCCAAATGGGGATAATTGGCGATTATATGATGTTTTCTTTGTTTGGGGTAAGTGATTCATGGGATGTCATGGTTATCGTAATTAAAAACCCATTAACATACTTTTTTCATTAATGGTCCTTATTTTATATGCTTGCAATGTGACATTAATGGTAGACACTTTACTAATTAAGCGCTACATCATGATTGACTACTTCTCACACTTGGAGCTTGATTAATCAAGATTGTACTCATTTGTGTGCCATACTCAGAAAAATACGAATTTTGATTTTTTTTTTGTTTTTGCGCTTTCCACGTGACAATGACTATGAGTCTGATTCAAATATTGCTTGACACTAATTTCAAGTTCTCAATTGATATCATTAATTACATGGAATAATTGAACTAGAAAAAGAGCTTAGAACACAGCCAATCATCAAATGGATAATTATTATTATTATTGATGTGAGTTATTACATCATAATAACTAAAAAAGGGGGGTGACAAACTAAAAAAAAGACGGAAATTTTCTTTTTTTTTGTTCACGGATATGTTTATTTGAATTCCGGTTCTAGCGATAATAAAAAAAAAAGGAGCAACATTCGAAATAAGGGATATGTTTTTTTTTTGCCAATTTATGTAAAGCGGATTAGTGTATGAGGAGAGATAAGTGGGACACATTGGTCCATAATCTGTGCAACCTCGATGTTTCGCAAGTTTAAGAAAAAAGGTTCAAACTTTTTTGTATGGGAGAGACCATGATCATGTTGCATTTGTCAATTTATAATGAATAAATAGAATATATATTAGTAGAGTGAATATATATAAGTGATTGATT